>CM069905.1:66874650-67106650 GCA_036172215.1 Camellia granthamiana
TTCGATAATTTGAACTGTCAATATGTAGAGCTCGTCGAATACTTTATATCTGCAAAAAATCACGTTGATCTGATATCAATAGCCCTTAATCGGAACACATTTTTATTAACAATTTATTTTTAAAATCATATTTATCATTGACAAAAATGTGTTGCAATGAAGAAGCTACCAATATCCGATTAACGTGATTTTTTATAGACATAAAGTACTCGACAAACTTTATACATTGAACTGCTCGGATCATTAAAATAGAACCCATGGTGAGCTCCACGGACCCAACAATATAGCGAACTGGAGAAAAACCTCTCTCTTTGTCTTTGTGATTAATTTAACTAAAAAATCCAAAAAAATCCACATATCAAACTAGGGCAAAATAGATTAGGAGAATGACAAGTGTTAGATTTTTATTCTTGGCAATCCCGTTTGACAAAATTTCTTTCAATTGTACTTGTTTTCGTTCTTTTATTTCAGTGAGGCTATGAGTTTTTAGATGCGAATCCAATCTGAATTGTGTCTTACAGAGCAGTTTGGGTTCCAGCAATTTGACCTGCCTGCAAATATACTGCGAGGCGTGTTTTTACGCTCGAGCGTACATCCTGGTTTGGAACACGCAATATAGAGTCCCCGCTCGAGCGTCCATTTCCATGCTCGAGCGGTCCTCGCGATCTCAGCTTCTATAAAACCTCAAATTGCTCCAAATCTAGGGTTACGTTTTTCGGATCTTCTTTGAGGGTTTTAAGGTTTTCTTTTGAGGCTATTTTGCTAGTTTTCTTTGATGTTTGATTAAGTATTCAACTCATGGTTTAAGAAGTATACATCAAAGGCACATAGGGATCGGTTTGATTCAGACATAAATTCGCTAAGTAATTGAGAGTACACTTATGTAATTCCTTTATATTTTCTTAGTGAATTGTTTTGTGACTCTTGCCCTTAATTTTTTTATCACAATTAGAGGCGCTCCAATTATAATTTTTCCACGTAAAATCGTTATGTCAGTTTGTCTTGATTGTTTGATTAGAATTGTTATTTATTATTTAAAGTTAATACATAATCATAAATCAACATCTAAAGAATTTTAAAATTTTTCAACTAAGTTTCACAAATTTGCTCCAACATGTACAGAGTACACCAGGAGCACATAGCTTGTTTGTGAAAAATATCCTTGTATTATTTTTAAATTTTGTAACTTTGAGCATAGATGTTCATTTTTTATTTTTTTTTATAAAATTGTTATTTTTATAATATTCTGTTATCTACTAAATAAGACCAATATTCTATTTTAAAAAAAGTAAAATTTTTCTATTTTAATGTAAAAGTTTAACAATAAAATTTTGGGTATGGCTTCTGTCCAGTCCGGGATCGGACTGGACCGTGCTGTTGGGCCCGTGGGGGCCCACCACGAGTCCCGTTTTGATAATCTGAACCGTTCAATGTGTAAAACTCGTTGAGTACTATATGCTGTAAAAAATCACGTTGATCGAATATCGATTACTATGTGATCAAAATAGTTTTTTATCAACCGTTAATTTGTTCACCATCCAATTTTTTTAATACGAAACTAATTTGATCATATAGCTATCGATATCCGATCAACGTGATTTTTTACAAACATATAGTACTCAACGAGTTCTACACATTGAACGGTTCAGATTATTAAAACGGGACCCGTGGTGGGCCCCCATGGACCCAACAACACGGTCCAATCCGATCCCGAACTGAACAAAAGCCATACCCTAAAATTTTAATTTTACCATCATCACCACCCTCATTATGACCAGTAAAAATATTTGAAACACTCAAAATTCTTAAAATAAATGGAATAAAATTTTACCGCCAAATCAAAATGAAATCTATCACCACCACCACTAATAAACATCACAACCACCCTCAGCACAAAAAAAAAAATTAACAAAGCAAATAACTATTGTTTAAATAACTCCCATTACAAGATGAGTTGCACCTATTATACAAGTGACTTAAAAAGATGATAATAATAACTATTGTTCAAATTACTTCCATTACAAGATGAGTTGCATCCACCGTACAAGTGACTTTCAAAACACGAATAAGCAGTAAGTAGTGTTAAGATGACTCCCATTCACACCCATTAATATCCATCACCACAAACGGAAAACCATCAGAAGCACAAGCCATGGCTCCTCAATAATGCTGCCAGTGAAGACTCGCCCCCGCCGTGCACCTTCTTAGCTTTGAGCCATCCAATTATACCTTCATCAGTAGGAATACTCATTAACATCTCCCTGTTCACAGCAATGTCCATAAGTGATACACCGTACTGGATGAGGGGATCAGAAGGGTCAATTCCCGAAAGAGCGTACAACTTTGCAACACAATCCCCAATCGAAACTTTTGAAATCCCTATCACGTGGTTGACAGTTATTTCCCTGCTTTGTGTCTTCAAAGATTGGATGAGATTTTCCATGCCATTTGCCAAAGCTAATGCTCCACTGTTCACCCACTTCTTTTGCTTCTGAATGACTCCACCTTGCTGTTGCAATACAAAGCAAGGATAAACTATGAACTAGAGAAGCGTTGCAAAATGCAGAAAAACACAAAGCAAAGTGACTTTACATGGTTCTGTCAATCTATGAGCAAAGAAAATTAAGAAATATTTCACTATGGAGAAGAACATGATGGTAGAAGGTGGCTCCAAATCCTTGCAAGCCTAATTCCTTCTTACATAATGAGTCATCTCGGAAAAAACCCCCAAAAAGACTTGCATATCTGGGTTTAGAACCACACACGAGTGCTTGCACACACACACAAAAAAAAAGGTTAGGGGCAAGACCCTCGGAGCCTTGCAAAGTTAACAAACACCTAGAGTCTAACTTGGCCTTTCCTCAAGCATTAGCCCTGTGTTCTCTTTTGCTTGCAGAAAGGCCCCTTGGACTTTTAAGGCACCATCCTAATTTTTTTTGGTCACAAATTGTTCTAAAACATAATCATCAACAAATAGTATATAAGCATTAGGCCTTGAGAAATAGTGTCACATCTCCAACAAATAAAAGCTGCACATATTTGGGCATGTGGAAATAACACACAATCTTAGAAAGCACAAACAATTTTGTTCAAGATGAAAATTTCAACAAAGTTAAAATGCTAGACAGCAAAAATATATATCAAACAAACTAGAAATAGAACACAAATTTTCTCCAAGTATAACACAAACAAGAGCTTTCATAATAGATACAAGAAACTCAACCAATAAAAAATTTACCTTCAAGAAACAAAAGGAAAGAAAGAAACGTACCGTCAATCTTTCACCTTTGGCAACGTCCTTGAGGGAAACAAAGCTCGGAATATAAGCAATCCCATAAAATTCTGATTTGATCCCAAAAATATTTAGCTTCTTAAAACTACCTGACTTAGGATTATACAGCATGAGAGCATCCTTGTTAACAAGCATCAAAACTTTCCCACTCTTTAAAATAATAATTGGCTCATAAGAGCACAAATGCCCTCTGTTACCAATCCCATTTTCAATAACCAACTCTCTGCTCCAAAACTCCTTAATCCCATAATCTTTCATTAACCATATATCGATACGAAGAGGACTAGAAAAATCACAAATGGAGAGACAATCTTGTAGCACACCCACGCGTATATGATCATGAAATTCCTTATGCAGACCAAACTCAGGAGGTTCAGGGACAACCCGAAATTGCTCGCTGCCAAAATCAAAACAACAAATGAAGTCGGGACTATCACATGCGAAATTAAGCCAATGAAGAGCTCCATTGACGAAAGAATTGAATGAGTGATTTGTCAAATAGTAAGGAACACTCCCTATGTTTCTCCACAACCCTTCACCAATTGTGTAAATCTTAGCCTTTGCCTCATCCCGATAAGTCTCTAACTCAGTAAAGGGGTCGAAAGACTGAAGGACCCGTTGAAGAAAAAACCGTATCACCTTGTATTGGTTAGTCTTGGGACTAAAACCGAGAGCATTGACAGTGCGATGATACGTAATTCCATCATATGTCGTCCATGGTAAGACAATGTAGTCACCCAGAATTGGATTGCATACGAAAATTTCAGAATCATCAAAACACAAGCAAAGCAAACCATTGCAGGAGTTGACTATTTGGCGTCCAAGAAGTGGGAAGTTAATTTTGGGGTTGAGTTTCAATTGGGCTTCGCGGGGAGGAATTTTATGGACGGTTTGGAGGTCAACCAAGTGGAGTTGGTTCGATCTACGGTTGCGATAAAAGGGTTTGAGCAAGAGGCTGACTGGTGATCTTGACAGGTGGAGATTGACGAAGTGAGGATCTGAGATCAGAGAAAGCCAGTGCTTGGAAACGAGTTGGCAAAGGAAAAGGGTTTTGATGGGGAGTCTTGAGAGGATTTCGAGGATGATTTGGGATGGAAGTTCTTTTGGGATGGAGTGTTTCTTCTTCTTCTTGCTGGGTATGCTCTGTTTCATCATGGTGTCTTCTTGTTAACATGGAGATTATTTATTTGTTTCTCTTGAATGAAAGGATAGAAAGGAGAAATATAACTTGTTATATATATACTGGCGGTTGGGCACACGCGATGCGTGTGCAATTTCTTTTTGAATTATAATATGAATTTCATATTATTTTTTCTAATAATATACATATAAATAAAATGAGTAACTATGTTCAATGTAATATTTGATATTAACGTATTTGATAAATAAAATACACGTACATTAAAAGATGTACAAATCTTTGCCAAAATACAATATTTACTAATCTTAACTAAAAAATATGTACAACAAAAATTCATATAAAATCTGAATTTGGTAACATGAGACTAAAGATCCTGCAAATCCTGCAAAAATATTGTTAGCTACATATTTTGTAAAAGCCAATTACAGTTCGACACGTGGCAAAGTAAGGGCAAGTTAGGGAGACTACTCGAGTCTTCGATCCTGATCGTACACGTGGCAGTGAAATTTGGTTCTCACGTGATCTAAATAGTACTGGATCAGTAAAGAGATACAAGGTGACGTGGCTTCAACGGTTACTCATATTCAAATTCGAATACAGAAGGGAAGCCCAACTGCAAGTGATGGCGTAGTGGAACTACTTCTAAGGCAGCATGATCAGCGATCATGGAGGAGCAGTTCGACGGTTTGAAGTGCAATTCGATGCTCATCCTTGAGGAGTATAAATAGCAAGGAGGTCCCCAGAAAAAGCCCCCAGACTCAGATCATACAAACCAGTCTTACTTTATATATTTTCCTTTCCAGTTTTTTACATTTCCAGTATTTACATTCCTTCACTTTAAATACCTGCTCTGCACTTCATTTATAGGAGTAGTTTCAAGTAGATTCAAGTAGATTGTCGCTGTAAACCTCTACGAGGCTGAGTTCGGACCATTGTAAGTTTTCATTTTAATGAAATACTTCAATTGCTCTTTGTTTAACTGTCATTTCGCTTAATTTCTCCTAAGTCAAGCCACCAGTAAAAGTCCTCTTCATTGAGGCTGAAAGAACTAAAACACAATCGTCTGATAATTGGTTGGCAATTATAATTTCTGTAAGGACTGATTGATCCTTGCTGGCACGCTCGCATTTACAAAATTACCCTTCGAAAGCCAAAAAGCCAACATATATTTTTGGCACGCCCGGTGGGACCAATTAAAATGGCTAGATGAAGACGACAAGGAGAAAATGAACGTCTGGAAGAAGGCGTAGAAGGAGAAGTAGAAATACCTAATCCAGAGGGTAATGTGGTAACACATCCTATGGGAACTCCCATGTTATCAGAACCTATGGTCGAACAGACCAGTACTTCGGGACAAGAACCATATGTTCATAATGTTGGACGAAACCAAGGAATTGGACCATCCACTGTGCCATCTACTCAGCCAACAAATCTATGGGATGGCCTAGTAGATGCCATGGGACAACAATTAATGAACACGATGGAAAGGTGGGCAACATCCTTTTTGGATCGAATGAATAACCACCAACCAACTAACGCAAGATACATAGAGGAAGTTTTAAATGTCCCTCAACAAAGATTGGCTAAAGATAAACAGCCTATGCAAGTTAATGGGCACTCTAATGGTCAAACTAGTAATCAGAATCATGAAAGAAGTAATCAGAATCATGAAAGACCATCGCCTCAGTCTTGGTATGAACCCATTTCGAGGCCTGTAGCAGGCCAAAATGCCTCAGTACTCAACAATGAAGCCACACAAGTTGGTGGATCTGGTCAAGTACAAGAAACCGGCATAAGAATGGTTACAAATCCCATGTTCGAAGCCATACCTGGCACAAGGGGGTACACTAATCCCTTATTTGAATTTATACCCCGGGGGTTGGAGGGTTTTCCTGCAAGTGGCAGAGACACGACACCAGTTCCAGTACCCTTCGCTGGTCCTTTCGCGGGTCAGGCCCAAAGGGGTTACCTATACCCCCAACAGCAACCTGCACCACAGGGACAACCAGTCCTAAATGTACCACCTTACGGACCAAGAGGACCACAAGCACAAGTTTGTCCACCAAACCCTGTGTTTGTTCCTCCAGTAGTGGTTCAGCAGGCACAAAATATGGTCCCTAGGGACCAAATTGTTGATATTGTTAGGGAGATGTGTGGACCGATGGCTCGGGGGGTCTAGACTCCTGTATATAGAAAGCCATACCCAGAATGGGTAGATAGGGTACACGAATACCCAAGGGGGTTCAGGATACCAGATTTTACCCTTTTCTAAGGGACTGGGAATCAATCAACAATAGAGCATATTGCTAGGTTTGTTGCTCAATGCGGTGAATTTACTAATCATGACTATATAAAACTAAGATTATTCCCAAATTCTCTAACTGGGGGAGCGTTTGTATGGTACATCAACCTTTCACGTGGTTCCATTCAAAATTGGCAACAAATGGAAGAGGCATTTCATGCCCAATTTTTCCAATCGGAGCCAGAGGTTTCCATGGCATACTTGGCCAGATTGAGTCAAAGGCCTGAAGAGAAGGCTACTCAATTTATTGCTAGGTTTAAAAGGGCTCGAAATAAATGTAGAGTCATCCTACCAGAGCCAAAATTCGTAAGATTGGCTCAAAACGGTTTAGAGTTCAGGCTTCGAAAGAAGTTTGATTCAACTGAATTCAGAGATTTGGTCGAACTAACCTATAAGGTGTCTCGATATGAAGCATTACTAGAGGAGGAACAAGATCGAAATAATGCATCATACAAGACATATTATAGAGATCCTAATTATGAGATTGATGCAGCGGAGATTGTGGGCAAAGAACCTGTGATCTGTGAGGCATTAGTTCATAAGGATACAACAATTGACCAGCAGTTTAAAAAGAAAGACTTTCACAGAAAGTACTCTTTCGATTTAATAAAAGCAGATGACATTTTTGATCATTTGCTCGCGGCCAACTTCCTTAAGTTACCAAAAGGAGTAAAACTGCCATCTCCAGATGAACTTAAGGGAAAAGTATATTGTAAATGACATAACTCTTGGTCTCACTCAACTAAAAACTGCATTGTTTTTCGAGACAGGATCCAAGAACAAATTCGGAAATGAAGTTTGAAGTTCCCAGCCAAAACAGAAAAGGCCATGGGGATCGACAGTAATCCGTTTCCAGAAGTTGGAGAAAGTACAGCTAATGTGGTTGTACCAAACTTCCAGAATCTATCTCTGCAGGAGTTGGAAGAGGTCAATGTGCAGATGCATATTGCCAACCAGACAACTACCAAGAAGGACACTAAAAACCCACCAGCTATTGGACAAGGTTTCTCACACCCGAAGGAACATTCTGATGAAGAAGTACTGGATGATGATTCCTTGGAAGCAGCTGTAATGCAGAGGATGTGTCCCAGGTGCAGACTGAGTTATAAATGGTTGAAAGGGCTTCCAATTGATGGGAAACAATACTACAGGGATGTTCAGAGACGTCCTAAATCAACCAACGCTTACAACAAAAGGCCGTATCCGGCTAGTGATAGGCAGCGACCACCAGTGGTTGAGCCTGCAATAGACAGAATGCATGCTAAAGGCAAGAGGCCCTTACATGAATCTAGGCCACCTAACTATTACAGAATGGAGAGCAGTCATTTTGAAAGAAGACTGGAGAGAGGCTCATTTCATGGGATCAAGGCCAGGGATTGGCCTCCTAGACCAGCCTCACGCAGGACAGAAAGTGGCCACCTTCATCGAAGGTCTGAATTAGGTTCAAAACATGAGGTCAGAGCCAAACACTTACCTTCACAGCCAGCTTCGAAGATGGCCTCGAAGGTTGGAAAAAGCAGCTTAACATCTGAGTCAGCAAGTTCGTGGGTACCTGGAGTCCCAGACTGGTTTGTAATGCAAAACAAACCCAGGGAACTGCTTGCCCGGAGAGATGTTGGAATCTAAGGCAGGATGGTCAAGCCTCCTTTGGTGGCTCCGAACAATTGGGTATTGCTTAAACACCCAAAGACAAAAGAACCAGATATGGTCCCAGTTATTTCAAGATCACAAAGGAGAAAAATTCAGCGCAGGTACACTCAGTACCAGAACGATATAAAAGAAAATGGAGAGAGCTCTTCATTGGTCCAGACAGAAGGAAAGAAAACTCCAAAGTCCGACCATACTCCAAAGCCAACTTTACAAAGCAAAGTGGGTTGCAGCAGAGAACAATTGGCTAAGGTTCATTCTGAACTAAAAGCCAGAGAGAAGTGTAGCTTAGCAGGATTGGAGAAAGCTCTGATGGAGAGTGATAGCGGGACAGAAGGAGAGATTGGCATAAGCCAGAAGAAAGAAATGATGGAGGAAGAAATGTTCGAAGCCTTCATGGCTGAGCAAACATTTTTGGTTGAAAAATTAGTCGAGAAAGATCCTTCGAAGGAATCTGTTAACAATGAAGTACCAGAGTGCAGCATGGAGGATGCTGCTGAAGTAACTGAAGGTGGCCAAGAGAGGGAGCAGGTACAGCCAGCCATCCAATTTGGCTCATTTCCTCCAGTATCAGTCAATATGGTACACATACTGCCCCATGAGTTCCAGGCTGGAAATGAGGACCAAGATGACCAAGACATGGATCCTATTCCTGTTTCTAGTGAAGACTCGCAAGTAAGTATGGTACAAGATGATCCTGGGATGGCTACCCCAATGGAGACTGAATACGAGAGTGAAGAAGAGGTGAGCATTAACCTCTCATATCCTTTTGAGTATCCTTCGAATTCTATGACACAACATGTCAAGCCGTTGTACATCAAAGCGTTCTTCGAGGGATACAACTGAACCGTGTCCTGATAGACAATGGGGCAGCAGTGAACTTACTACCGAAATCTTCTTTGAAGAGACTAGGAAAAAAGAATCCCAGGTTGATTCCAACTAGCACAACCATCGTTGGTTTTGCTGGAGACAAACAGATGGCTCAGGGGATTCTACCCATTAACTTGAGTGTGGGAACCGGGGACTGCATGACAGCATTCTTCGTAATCGACAGTAATGCTAAATACAATGCTTTACTTGGGAGAGATTGGATC
Source organism: Camellia granthamiana (assembly GCA_036172215.1). Lineage (NCBI taxonomy): Eukaryota > Viridiplantae > Streptophyta > Magnoliopsida > Ericales > Theaceae > Camellia > Camellia granthamiana. The sequence continues at coordinate 66,884,127 of CM069905.1, forward strand.
CACACTAACAAATGTGTGCCTTCCTCTTTGCATCAGAAGATTATGATGGCCTTAAGCAATGGGGAGACGGAGGAAATTGATGCAGATCCTCAACCCTTCATAGCCTGTGCAAACTTTGCAGAGGCGAAGTTGTATATTGAGGGTGTAACACCATTCAGTATACTGAGGAAAGCTGATGGCTCAGCCGAAGTGACAGCCGATGAGGAAGTGACACACCTGAAGCACTTAGTCCAAGAAAGTGCTGATGAAGAGATTGTCATTAAGGATGACAATGATGCCTGGTTGTAGGCAAAGAGATGAAGGACGAGAAGCCAAGTCTTTGGTTCTAATTAAATTCTCAACATTGGATGTAAAAGCCATAGTCCAGAAAGTACAGGAGCAAGAGAGAGAAGCCATGATAATTGGCTGTGAACAGGAACAGCAGCGGGTCAGAATTTTGACCCTTGGCAAATACTGTGCATTGGACATTGAAACAAAAGTCCAGGAAATACAGGAAGAGGATGCCTTATGGACAGACTTTGTTTATGAGGAAGAGGGCGAAGATGTTGAACTAAAGAACCTGGGAACAGAACAAGGCGAGAAGGTTGCTTTGAAGGTAGAGGAAACCAAGTAAGAAGCTTCAATAAGTTCTCAGACATAGGATCCCTTAGAAGAAGTAAATTTAGGGGAAGGTTCTATGCAACAGCCCACCTATATAAGTGCTTGCTTGAATAATCTGGACAGAGACCAGTTATTGGTTGTTTTGAAGAAATATAAAGATTACTTTGCATGGTTATATAATGAACTACCAGGATTGGATAGGTCATTAGTCGAACATAGGCTCCCTATGAAGCTTAATTTCAAGCCATACAAGCAGAAACCAAGAAGAATGAGTCCAGAAGTAATTCAGAAAGTCAAGGAAGAGATTCTTAGACTACTCAAGGTAGGCTTTATTAGGACAGCCAGGTATGTTGAATGGCTATCTAATATTGTGCATGTAATCAAGAAGAATGGTAAAATGAGGGTATGCATTGACTTCAGAAACTTAAATCTAGCAACTCCGAAAGATGAGTACCCTATGCCTATAGTGGATCTGTTGGTAGACAGTTCAGCAGGGCATCAAGTTTTATCAATGATGGATGGACACTCTGGTTATAATCAAATCTACATTGTAGAGGAGGACATCCACAAGACAGCATTCAGATGTCCTGGAAACATTGGCACCTTCGAATGGGTAAAAATGCCATTCGGCCTGAAGAATGCTGGAGCCACATATCAGAAAGCTATGAACACTATCTTTCATGACCTCATTGGAGGGTATTTGGAATGTTATATTGATGATATTGTAGTCAAATCCCAATCCATGGGGGAGCATTTGTTTCACTTAGAAGCAGCCTTTGAAAGAATGAGAAGGTTCAAATTGAAGCTCAATCCTCTTAAGTGTGCTTTTGGCGTATCATCTGGAAACTTCTTGGGTTATGTAGTGCACAAGAAAGGCATACAGATTGATCAGAATAAAGCCAAAGCCATCATTGAAGCTAGGCCTCCATCAAGTAAGAAAGAATTACAAAGATTCCTTGGACAGGTTAACTTTCTTCGAAGGTTTATTTCTAACACTGCAGGGAAAACTAAAGTATTTTCTTCCTTGTTAAGGCTGAAAGATGAAGAGGAATTTGTGTGGACAGCAAAGCATCAAATTGCTTTCGAAGGTATCAAAGCCTACTTGGCCAACCCTCCAGTGCTGATGCCACCAAAGGACAATAAACCCTTGAAGTTGTACATAGCTGCAGCAGAAGATTCATTGGGAGCTTTATTGGCCCAAGACAATGAAGAAGGCAAGAAACAAGCTGTTTACTACCTTAGTAGGTTTTTAAATTCTTGTGAATGTAAATATTCAGCTGTAGAAAAGCTGTGTCTTGCTTTGTATTTTGCTGCAATGAAATTAAGATATTATCTTTTACCTACAACTGTCTTGGTAATTGCAATCACAGATTTGGTTAAGTACATGTTATCTAGACCTATGTTGAGGGGGAGAATTGGCAAGTGGATACTGGCCTTATCAGAATTTCATTTAGAATATGTCCCTCAAAGGGCAGTAAAAGGGCAAGTTCTGGCCAATTTTCTGGCAGATCATCCCTCTCAAACAGAGAGCCAAGAGATAATGGAACTTGGCATGGCTAGTGTTGAGCCATGGCAGATGTGGTTCGATGGATCGAAAGCCAATGGCTTGATTGGAATTGGTATTGTGATTAAATCTCCGCAAGGGGTAGAGACCACACATGGGTTCAGAGTGGATGAAGCTAGCTGTTCCAATAACCAGGCTGAATATGAAGCCTTAATAGTGGGACTAGAAATCCTTATTGGATTACAAGTACATGCAGTTGACATATTTGGAAACTCTCAATTGGTGGTTAACCAGGTGAAAGGGATTTTCAAGTGTCAAAGCATAAGTATTTTGCCGTACTATGTTGTTGCATTATATTTGCTTTCTCAATTTCAAATAGCAAATGTAACTCATGTTCCAAGATTCTTGAATAATAGAGCTAATGATGTGGCTCAGAAAGCTTCGAACTTCAAGAGAAGGGAGAATACCCAAAGGGACATAAGCCAAACAACATATCAAAAATTGATACCACCTTTGAATAAAAGGAATATGGTCTTGGAAGTCCATCATAATGACTTACAAGAACAAGATTGGAGACATCTAATAATGCAATACTTAGCTGGTCCATCTTCGAAGGCCAGTAAGAAAATCAAATTACAGTCTATGCAATATATGATATATGGCAATGCTCTCTACAAAAGGGGGGGAGATGGTTTATTGCTGGACTATTTAGGCCCAAAAGAGGCATTAACAGCTATGGCTGAGGTTCATGAAGGCATCTGTGGTACTCATCAGCCTGGTGCAAAGATGAGATGGTTGCTTCGAAGGCATTCCTACTATTGGCCGACTATCCTTAAAGACTGTATAGAATATGCAAAGGGTTGCCAGGCATGTCAAAAGCATGGTACAATAAGGCATATGCCGATAACTGACTTACATGCAGTAGTGAAGCCTTGGCCATTCAGATGATGGGCCATGGATATGATGGGAAAAATACACCCACCTTCTTCGAAGCATCATTGTTTCATTCTAGTGGCCACTGATTACTTCACTAAGTGGGTCGAAGCCAAACCATACAAGGCTGTAGATCAGACAGAAGTCATTGGGTTCATTAAAGATTTGATACATAGGTTTGGCATCCCACAAACCATAACTGTGGACAATGGGACTGTGTTCGATGGGAAAATGGTGAAGTCTTTTATGGCAGAATTTGGAATTAGCCTTATTAATTCCACACCCTATTATGCACAAGCAAATGGTCAAGCGGAATCATCCAATAAATCCTTAAAAAAAAGAATACAAAAGGTTGTGGAAGATAATCCCAGGGATTGGCATAATTTGTTATTGGATGTTTTATGGGCTTACAGAACTTCCCCAAGATCAAGCACAGGAGTTACACCTTATGCCCTAGTATATGGGCATGATGCAGTGTTACCTGTAGAGATTAATGTTAAATCTTTGAGGGTAAGATGCCAAAACCAGTTGGATCCGGAGCAGTACCATCAGAGTATGTACTTGGAATTAGAAGGCATAGATGAGGCCAGAATTTTGGCATTAAATAGCATTTTTTTCCAAAAGAAGAAAGTAGCCAAGAATTATAATAAGAAAGTCAAACACATTGGCTTTGATTAAGGTGATTTGGTATGGAAAACAATAGTCCCAATAGGAATTAAAAGCCATAAGTTTGGCAAATGGTCACCTAACTGGGAAGGACCATATCAAATTCATAGAGTTCTGCCTTTTGGAGCCTACCATTTGAGAAATTTGAATGGGTATGTACATCCCAAAAAGATTAATGGCAGATATTTGAAGCCTTATTTTCCAACCATTTGGGAAACACAAGAAATAAAATAAACATTAAATACAAGAACACAAGACTGCTCAAATGATAGACAAAATTTGTTCTTTCATAAAGAATTAAGTACATTGTGCCACAAATTGGCCCAGAAATCATTACAATGTCTTAATTGTTTTTGTACAGTAGATTTCCTATTGTTAAGTGATGGAAATAGTTGAATAACTGCAGCCATCTCTCCCTTGCGATCGGCCAGTTCTTGGTTGGTGATTTGCAATTTAGTGTCAGTTCGAACCAAGGCCTGGTTTACTGCAGCTAACTTCTCTTCAAGTTGAGTTTTCCTCTCCAGCAGCTGGGCTCGAAAGAGGGAGGCCGAGGAGTGTTGTTCCTTAAACTTTGATACTTCAGCATGAACTTGAGAAACAAAACTCTGGTCGCCAGCCAATTTCTTAGCCTCAGCCTTGGCAGCTTGACAAATGCTGATGTAAAAGTCGACAGTGGCTGCTGCCTCAGACAAATGACTTGAAACATCCATGCCTGAATGTTCAGCAAGTTTACAGCACTGGAGGAACCCATTTCTAATTATAGGCCTTTGTAGAGCCTCGAAGGGAATCCTCGAAAAGGAAATCAGTAGTTCCAGGCATGTGTCCAGGTCTATTGAAGGTACAGAAGGCTTGCGGCTGGAAGAAGAAGAGCTCTCAAGAATTTCCAACAAGGAGTTAGCCAAAACTAATGGCTCAGCTTCAATACTGGATATTGGAGAGGTAGAAGGTATGTCAAAAAGACCAGCTAATCTGACCTCAAAAACATCAACCTCATCCATAGACATGAGGGGTGCAGAGAGTGTTGCAGTGGAAGGCATAGAAGACTGCATGGGGATAGGAGAAATGAAAGGAGCATCTTTGGCAGCTTCTATGGTCTTAGCCACCAATGAATCAAGGGAAGAGGGGCTGGAAGTAGGCAAAGGTGATGAACTATGGGTTGGAAGACTACCAGCACCCTCTGTGAGGGGATCAACTGCCATCAGAGATGGAATAGCAGTTGGAATTTCTGTGAAGGAAGGAGGAAGAGCAAGGTTTGAAGGAGAGGTGGACTGAGGTAGATCAAAAGTCAGAAAAGGGAGGTATTGCTCTAGGCCAAGAAGGAGAGATGCAGGAATGCTTGGTCTCAGGGAAAGTACAGAAAGTGTAGACCTTGAAAGTGGGAAGATAAATTTAGTCCTCACATCCTACATCTGGCCAGTCCTCACATCCTGCATCTGGCCAACTTCAACTAAAACCGAGGGAGGCCTCACTGGAAAGAGAAACGTAATAGTTGTTGCTGTAAAAGGAAGAAATACAAAGGACTGTCAAATTTCAGTACCAAAAGTTGACAAAAGAAAAAAAAAAGAGCAGAAGTGTGAGAGAAAGTACTCGTTCCAGAGGTATTAGCACTGATGGGAGAACTGCGAAGGGAGTAATGTTCTGCAGTTTGTCGCCTTCTTGCAGCCTCCCTTTGTAATGCATCAGTAGCAGCGGCTTCATCCCTCAAAAATTGTTGCTGCCGTCTCCTCTCGGCCCTTTCAAAAACAATTATTGCCTTAGAATGTTCCTGCTCTACTGCCTTGGCAGCTGCTTCGTGAATGGGGTCTTCAACCAAGTTAGTAGCAGAAACAGTCACTTTCCTTCTTTTCCTTCTTGGCAGTGCTGCTACTGGCTCCTTTTTGATTCCCCTTTCTTCAAATTGGGGTTCAGATTCTTCAGAGGTAAGTTATTTCCCCATCACTGTAGTAGTTGCCTCAAGAGGAGGATGTTCGATTATATCAGAAGGGGAGACAGCCACCTTTTGTTTCTTTGTTCTTTGCAAAGGCACTTCTTGCTCTTGCTCAATCTCTTCTTCTTCCAGAGATTCAGATTCCTCAGGAGGGAGGACTAGTTTCCTTTTCTGTTTTTGTTGTTGTTTCTTTTTGAGGATAGCTAGAGTTTCAGCTCTCTTAGGGGATTCTTCTTGCGGGGACCCTGCACCAAAGAACATAAGTGTAAAGGAAATGAACAAAAGATTCAAAAAAAAGAAAATGGAAATTTGAAGATATTTACCCTTCTTCGAAGCAGCTCTAGTAACTCTAGCTGGAGGGGATGAAGCTGCAGGAGTAGTTGTGGCAGCTTCAGGAAAAAGGGGAATGTTCTCAGCCGTTGCTGACTTAGCCTTTGAAGGCACTCCCAACCCTATTAGCAAGTCATGAGGGTGCACAGATAGACGCACTTCCATATTGGTTGTCCACCAGTTCTGGAATCTTTTCAAAACTAAGCCAGATGGAAGAAAGGGGACAAATTGGAACTCATTCAATTCCTTCAGCAGTTTGAGTATTGCCGTCTCTAGCTTGGATTTGGATATCCTCAAATCTCTAGCAGTAAGGTGGACATTCGAGAGACTGCAAAGTGGAATAGGTATTCCTTGAGTGAGCCCAAATTGTCTGGCAAATTGAGAAGGGAAATACACCTCAGAGATGCACTTATAGGCTCGAGGGTTCAAGGTGCCAATGAACAATTCCCTTGGTAGCAGTATAGAGGCCCACATATCTTTATGAGGTGAGGTGGAGCACTCTTTATCAGCCAGAAAAGTCTGCAGCCAGGACGGTCCTCTATTGGCTTCGAACGGACAAAAGAAGGAGGCAGACGGAGAAATAGGGAGTTGATAAAAGAAAGTAAAGTAATAAGCAAAAGAAGCAGGATAAAGGACAATCCTAGCATACTTCTCCCCATAAGTGCTAGGATCCTGGACAAGGAATCTTAGGCATTTTGAATGCAGATCAGTAAAATAGGCGAAGAGCCAGAGCTGGAGCACCCAGAGGGGACCTCCTTGGTTAACATCAAGTGGTCTTTCACAAAATTGGGAACAAGCTCTGTAAACATGACCTAAAAGGTAAGGAGCAAGAGCTATATGTTTTTTCAAGACAAGTGCCTTCGCGAGGGGAGCGAACTCAGGCATAATCCTCTGAGACGATGTGCAAAAAAAAAATTTGCATAACTAGTATAAAATAAAGGAAAAGAATTCTCTGTCTTTCACAGGGCCTTCCTTTTTATTTTCAGCCTTCACAAAGTCACTATAAGAAGAATTTAAGGCTGGAAGGGAAAATTTGACAGGGAGGTCCGGATAGTTGGGAGTAAAAGGAGAGCCATGAGGGGAAAGCCCTAAAAGATGGCAAATATCGAGAATGGTGGGAGCCATCATGCCACATCGAAATTGGAAGAAATTAAAAGCCATATTCCAAAAACATAAAGCAGCTGGAATTAAAAAGGGGTCCTCAGGGATGATGAACCTGGAAAGACGAAGGGCGTCAAGGATATAGAGCTCCTGTAAGTCATCTTCTCTCGCAGGTACAACCCTGTCATACCATTCCTCCCATTCAGCTCTCAACGTCGGCCAGCAGCGATGAGGCCGAGTCAATCTCCAATTGCTCCAGTCAAGCCCTTCTTCGTAGAGAAGAAAGTGATCCTCCAAACGAGGGTATAAAGCTAGGAGTTGGTCAGGAGCTTCCCGAAAGATAGGGCCTAGAATGTATTCTTGTTGGCTGCTGTGACGAGGAACAAAGAGACGTCCATCTATAGCGCTCGACCCACCAGTTGTTAGTTTGGTGATTTCTTCATCGATGCATTTCTTCAAAGCCATGGTAGGGCTAATACGGTCGCCAGCGAGCACTTTCAGTGAAGAAGGATCCATTAAGGGAGAGAGGGTTATTAGAGGATCGGTAGGGTTTGTGTGTTAAAAGAGCAAGTGATTTCAGGACACAAAACAAAAGGGCTTGTGAAGGTTTCGTGTCTGAAAAATATATTGCGTAAGTCGCTAAGTACTAAAAAGAACGAATACGAAGAGTTTTTCTTCAATATTGGTACTTTTGGAGGGAAAAAATACAACCCAGATACTGAGACTAGCTTCGAAGTAGGGTATTTAGCTTCGAAGCCAAATTTTGGCGCCAAAAAATCAAACAACAACGGCTGCGAAATACAGAAGCCGGCTTCGAAGCATACTACATATTTAAAGATGCTAGAATGCTCGAGTATTGGTCTACTTCAAAGGGTTTAAAGACCTGTTTCAGGGTTATTAATGAAAATAACGGCCTTCGAAGCAAAATCAAGGATTCTTTAAGGGTGGGAATTACTATTTGAAACATCAAAACCAATCGTTGGTTTTTATAAAAAGAGACTGTCTTTTAAACTAAAGCAGCATGGACTGCTCCTCGAAGTAAAAGTGGCCAATTTAAAATTGATTGGTTATATCAACCATGGCCATATATTGGTTGTAGTTAGTTTTGAAAGGTAAGGTTGTTAAATTCGAAGCACTAATTCTAGATGATATCGGCCAGAATTGTCAACTTTACTCCATAAATTGGAAAAAGACATGTTGGTCCCTTTTAGTGTTTCATTAAAAAAAAAAAAAAAAAAAAACAATCGAGTCCAGATTCGAAGAATGAGTTTGTTCGGTTCGAAGCTCTAAATTGGCTCTCAAAGGCAAATGGAGACAAATGCCAAATGAAAGATTCTATTTATGATTAAAGCCAAAGCAATTACATCAAATGACCCTATCTGGGTATGAACTCAAGTTCATAAAAATAAGGAATAGAGTAAATAACAAGATCATGAAATTTGATCCAACAGTGATCAATGAATTTCTGTTCTTTCTTTATTATATCTTCTATTTCTTTTAATGTTGGCTGCATAAGTTGGTGAGCTCTCACTTCGTAGTAGAGTTCTTCAGCCTTTGTTTCGAAAGCTTCCTCTCTCAATCTTTGTTCCAATGACTAAATCATCCCAATACACAGAATATTTGTTTTTTAAATCATCGAATTCTTCGATAAAGTTCTCTGCTTCGTACTGGGCTTGAATTCGGAGAGACAAAAGTTGGTCCAAAGATTGTGTAGTAACCATGGAATTTCGATGCCAGTAGAGGAGCACTGGGAGTTGGTCGAGGAACATATGAAGTTCTACTTGGGCAATGGGATTGAGGACATGGCCCCTAGTCAGAATATCACAAGCCCATTGGAAGTTCTTGAGAGGGACTTCGTCCTCAAGAACATTGAAGGGCAAGTGAGAGAAAGCTGCAAGCAGAAGTTGAGCTTCTTTCCGCTCAGCTGGGGTAGGGATTGACGGAGGTTTGTAAGGTGGAATGACTTCATTCATGGGGAGGGCAAGCCTCAGTTTCTCTGTCCAGGAAAGCGTTGGTAGAGGAGAAGGGGTAGATGGTTCTGCTTCAGAAGATGAAGAAGAAGGAGCAGGTGCTTCTGTTTCAGAGAATGGAGAAGAAGGTGTGGATGCTTCTATTATGGGAGATGGCACGGGAGCGGAAGGAACAAAAGCATTAATATAGTCCAGCCAGTCAGAAGAGCCAATCTTCGCCTTCTTGGCTAAAAATGATGGGTTGTACCCTTGTGCCTCTTCTGGGCGTCGGGCAACAAGCACTGACTTTGTAGGCATGGAGGATGTGTACCATGCCACAAGAAAGTTCTCCTCCAAACTACGTCGATAGTCAATGGGCACGTAAGGGTAGACCACTGAACTTCGAGCATAGGAAGGAAACTCCAAAGGGTCAGTGAACTCAACAAAATGATGGTTGATTCGTTCCCTCAAATCATAAGTCTCAGGTGTTGACCAACTCGTCCAGCCAGAAACTCCAGAAGATGAAGAAGTTATAGCTTCATCCCATGCAGAATTTTGTAAAGAAGAGTTTCCTAAGTCCATATTTGCAACTTGCCAAATCAAAGGTTTGAAAGCAGTTTGTTCGAGGTACAAGGGGGAGTCAGAGGAAGAACTTCTTGTATCTGTGTCTGCAACTTGTTGAATCGAAGGATTAAGGACAATGTGTTCGTAGTCCAAAGGTTGGTAATTTGCAAAGGCTCCCATGACCTGAATATAGAAAGGCGGGTAAAGGTGGTTAATGAATGCGTGAAGATTCTTTCGAGGGGAAACAACATTACTCAATGGCTTTTCGTGTGCTTGATCAATAGAAAGGGAAATTGATTTAGCCATAGTCTGTTCGAATGCTAAGGTATTGGGATGTTCAACACATTGGAAAAGAGTTAATGCAAATGATCACCAAAGAGATGACGGTTGTGTTTCCAGAAGATAGACTCTATGCACGTTCCAAAAGCGCGGGAAAGGCTGTGATCCACTAATATCACCAAGTATTGGGTATATTAGTGCGAGGGGTAATGTTGGCTACATATTTTGTAAAAACCAATTACAGTTTGACACGTGGCAAAGTAAGGGCAAGTTAGGGAGACTACTCGAGTCTTCGATCCGGATCGTACACGTGGCAGTGAAATTTAGTTCTCACGTGATCTGAGTAGTACTGGATCAGTAAAGAGATACAAGGTGACGTGGCTTCAACGGTTACTCATATTCAAATTCGAATACAGGAGGGAAGCCCAACTGCAAGTGATGGCGTAGTGAAACTACTTCTAAGGCAACATGATCAGCGATCATGGAGTAGCAGTTCGACGGTTTGAAGTGCAATTCGATGCTCATCCTTGAGGAGTATAAATAGCAAGGAGGTCCTCAGAAAAAGCCCCCAGACTCAGATCATACAAACCAGTCTTACTTTATATATTTTCCTTTCCAGTTTTTTACATTTCCAGTCTTTACATTCCTGCACTTTAAATACCTGCTCTGCACTTCATTTATAGGAGTAGTTTCAAGTAGATTCAAGTAAATTGTCGCTGTAAACCTCTACGAGGCTGAATTCGGACCATTGTAAGTTTTCATTTTAATGAAATACTTCAATTGCTCTTTGTTTAACTGTCATTTCGCTTAATTTCTCCTAAGTCAAGCCACCAGTAAAAGTCCTCTTCATTGAGGCTGAAAGAACTAAAACACAATCATCTGATAATTGATTGGCAATTATAATTTCTATAAGGACTGATTGATCCTTGGTGGCAAGCTCGCATTTACAAAATTACCCTTCGAAAGCCAAAAAGCCAACAATAGGATAAATGAACAAAAAACTATTTTGCCCTTTTTCAATTGTTTACTAAGTAATAGCAATATTAAACATATCTTTAATATTTTAATTATTTTTAATTAAATAAATTTGTTTTTTTTTAAATTAAATAAATAAATAAATAAAATATCAATAAAATTTGTTTTAAATCATTACTGTATAACAAATCATTATTTTTTTTTACATACAAAACTTTACTGTGTTTGTTTATTTACACAATTAAATAATTTACTGTGTTTGTTTATTTACACAATTAAATAAATTTATTTTTTTACACAATTAAATAAATAAATAACCACTAAATTTGTTTATATTATTTTTTTAATTAAATTTTTAAATAAAACACCTATTACAATTTAAATAATGAAATTAAATAAATTATAAACAAAATTTTAAAATAAAACATCAATAAAATATCTATAAAAATTTATTTTAAAAAATTAAATAAATAAAACATCAATAAAAAGTTAAATAAAATTATTTTATTTTTAAATTGAGAGATTTAAATTTTATTGAATTTTATTAAATATAATACATAATTAAATAGTAGAGGGTCAAAATGGTCATTTTTCGCATCTAATCCCAACAGTGAATAGTCCCCCACTTTCTGTCCCACCGCCCCCCCAGGACACAATAGTCCCCCATATGGGGGACATGAAGTCCGGCTGGACATGGAGTCCGGGGGACTAAAAAAAAATCAAACGGCGGACAAGGAGTACTATTTGGATTACAATCCAAATAGTGGATAGTCCCCCCCCTTATCCCCCCAATCACTCCATGTCCGGCCTCCCTCCTTATCCGTCGTTTGATTTTTTTTTAGTCCGCCAGACTCCATGTCCCCCATATGAGGGACTATCCTGTCCTGGGGGGGGTGGGATTGTTTTGGGGGGACTAATCACTGTTTGGATTAGATGCGAAAATGACAATTTTGACCCTCTACTATTTAATTATGTATTATAGTTAATAAAATTTAAATGTCTCAATTTAAAAATAAAATAATTTTATTTAACTTTTTATTAATATTTTATTTATTTAATTTTTTAAAATAATTTTTTATAGATATTTTATTGATGTTTTATTTTAAAATTTTGTTTATGTTTTATTTAATTTCATTATTTAAATTTAATAGATTTTTTAATAGATGTTTTATTTAAACAATTAAATGTTTAATTTCAACAATAAATAATTTCATTTATTTAAATTATGTTTTATTTAAACATTTAAACATCTTTACATCAACATGTTTATTAAATTATTTCAACATCTGTACATCAACATGCATATTTATTTAACATCTATTAAATTATGTTTTAATACATCAACATTTGTTAATTGTTAATTACATCAACATTTGTTAATTGTTTAAACATAATCTGTACATCAACATTTATTTAATTGTTAATTGTTAATTGTTTAAACATAATCTGTACATCAAAATAATTTCAATGTTAATTGTTTAAATAAAAATTTAAACATTTAACCATTAGTATGTTTAATGTTTACTAAAAAAATTTATTTGTTTAAATAAAAATAATCTGTACCAGTCAAAAAATTTTATCAATATTAGTATGTTTAAAAAATTTAACCATTAGTATGTTTAATGTTTACTAAAAATAATTAAAATATTAAAGATATGTTTAATATTGCTATTACTTAGTAAACAATTGAAAAAGGGTAAAATAGTCTTTTGTTCATTTATCATATCCAATCCGTCCAACCAAACGTTGGATTCACTGAAAATAGTCCTATCCAGACATCTAATCCCATGAAAAAACAAACATAGGATACATATCCAATCCAACCAAATAGTCCGGGGGATTCACAGTCCCAGGACTCAAGTCCGATGGATTCTAATCCCCCCTTTTTCCAGTCCGTCCAATCAAACACACCATTTGTGTTTGATTGGGGGATAAGGGGGGGACTATCCACTATTTGGACTCCATGTCCGGCCTCCCTCATTATCCGTCGTTTGATTTTTTTTAGTCCGCTGGACTCCATGTCCGGCCGGACTTCATGTCCCCCATATGGGGGACTATCCTATCCTGGGGGGGGGGTGGGATTGTTTTGGGGGGACTAATCACTGTTTGGATTAGATGCGAAAATGACAATTTTGACCCTCTACTATTTAATTATGTATTATATTTAATAAAATTTAAATGTCTCAATTTAAAAATAAAATAATTTTATTTAAATTTTTATTTATGTTTTATTTATTTAATTTTTTAAAATAAATTTTTATAGATATTTTATTGATGTTTTATTTTAAAATTTTGTTTATGTTTTATTTAATTTCATTATTTAAATTTAATAGATGTTTTAATAGATGGTTTATTTAAACAATTAAATGTTTAATTTCAACAATAAATAATTTCATTTATTTAAATTATGTTTTATTTAAACATTTAAACATCTGTACATCAACATGTTTATTAAACTATTTCAACGTCTGTACATCAACATGTATATTTATTTAACATCTATTAAATTATGTTTTAATACATCAACATTTGATTACATCAACATTTGTTAATTGTTAATTACATCAACATTTGTTAATTGTTTAAACATAATCTGTACATCAACATTTATTTAATTGTTAATTGTTAATTGTTTAAACATAATCTGTACATCAAAATAATTTCAATATTAATTGTTTAAATAAAAATTTAAACATTTAACCATTAGTATGTTTAATGTTTACTAAAAAATTTTATTTGTTTAAATAAAAATAATCTGTACCAGTCAAAATTTTTTATCAATATTAGTATGTTTAAGTATCTTTAAACAAAATTTAACCATTAGTATGTTTAATGTTTACTAAAAATAATTAAAATATTAAAGATATGTTTAATATTGCTATTACTTAGTAAACAATTGAAAAAGGGTAAAATAGTCTTTTGTTCATTTATCCTATCCAATCCGTCCAACCAAACGTTGGATTCACTGAAAATTGTCCTATCCAGACATCTAATTCCATGAAAAAACAAACACAGGATACATATCCAATCCAACCAAATAGTCCGGGGATTCACAGTCCCAGGACTCAAGTCCGATGGATTCTAATCCCCCCTTTTCCAGTCCGTCCAATCAAATTCTGTAACTCTTGTTGAGTGGGGTGTGTAAATTACAAGAGCATCCTTGACAGATTTCAACTATGTGGGCATGAAATTGGGGTCGCTTTCTATGAGAATAAGGCTTATTCTCAAATATACTTATGAAAACTAGGATAAGCACAAGGCCGTAATGTGTTGACTATTAAAGCTCATGTCAACACCTGGACTATTATGTGTGAGTAGTAATACTTTATTTTCCCTAAGCAGTCATAGTTCAAGTCTAAGACCACTACTGACTCTGGAGTAACGGTTGCTGTTTCACTAATGAAGGTTCAATGCAGAGCACACCTTCATGATGCATACTAGTCTCTCTTTGTTTGATAATCTCTCTTGTCCTTGTTGATATTAAAATGAGTGGGGGATTGTTGGACCATGTTAATATCTTTTATTTATTTATTTATATATTTTGTTCATGAATCTTCTTTTATCTTGTTCATGAATCTCATTTTATTCATGAATGAGATTCATTGTTTTGGTGACCATTTGTCTTGTTTATGAATGGAGATTAATTAGAATTCATGAACTTGGTGGTGAATTAATATTTGGATACACTCTCCCTTTTCTCTAGGTTCATGATTATTATTATTTTTTGGTGTATTTTGTAAAGTCCTAGTGGCCTATAAATAATTTCTCTCATCTACTCTTTTCTACACCAACACACTAACTATTTTCTATACAAGAGAGATTACTAGCAAAGAATGGTATTTTTCTTAGTGGAGTTTTGGGTTCACCATCTTGTGCAGAGTTGGCTTGAACCATACGACAAGTGGTCGGGCTGTTGTATCCTGGAGGGGACAAGTCATAGTTTTGTGACTGCTGCATCGGTATTTTGGTTCTTCCTACCGCAGTGAGCTTGATCTTCTTAAAAAAAACGAGATATCCGTGCCTCAGGCTGATCTATTTGTATATCTTTTTCGTTGCATTATTTATTAATAAAATATATATTTTTTTGATATTTTTACCAACAATTACTAAATAATTTTTTATTTTGAGTTTTCAAATACTAAAGGATTGCTAGCAAATGAGGCTAAGAAACGGGTTTCCTTGCAATTTATGTTACACTGGTGTTTGGGATGTAAGTTTAGGGTTAAAATAGTTAACAAAAATTAAAAAAAAATTAAAATAGTTAATAAAATAAAATGTCACATCTAAATTATAATAATTTTATTTTTGGGGGATGCACCAATAAATCCCAAATTAATAACTTATGCACCGTTTAGTCCTCAAAGTTTTCTTATAGACTGAAAGGTCTCATTACAATGTTTCGAACATCAGATTAATGTTTCGAACATTAGATTGATGTACAAATGGGACTAAATGGAGCATAAGAAAACTTTTAAGACTAAATGGTTCAACTTTTTAGAAACTAGGACTTATGGGTAAATTTTCCTTTATTTTTTTCTAATACAATTATCAAATTAATTATAAAATAAAATATAAAAAAAAAAAAACTAAAAATCATTCTAAAAACTATTTTTTTAATCAAACTAAAATAATATAAAAAATTAATTAAAATAACCAAATTTCCGAACGAGCCCAGTAGTTAAAAAAGAAGGAACTGGTTTGATGGAGTTTTGATCGGATAGATTGACCGTTGTAGCTTACCGTCAAAGCTAGATCTAGTGGTAGTATACCATCAATAAGAAGCGTTTTTTTAAGCTTAAGCTCTCAGAGCATCTATAGTGGTGGTAGTATTAGTGGGCGGCTTAGTGTTAGCTGTTAATAAAAATGGAAGATGAAGACTTTTTTTTGTTGCTACAATGAACATATTTGTGTATGGATTAATTGACAAATTCAATATTAAATGCTAACTCAGTCTCTAATTATGGAGACTGAGCTAGTGAGTATGAGACAGATGATTGGTTTGGAAAGTGAGTTGGTTTTTTAGCTTTTTAATTTTTTTAGTTATTTTAGTCTGGGATTAAAAAGCTTGATTTGTGAAAGATTTTTGATTTTTTTGACTTTTTTATGAAAGAAAGAATGTAATGATTATGAGTTAGATATGATATTTTGTTTTATTAAACTAAAAACCTATTTTTATTTTTTTAGCTAAAATAGTAAAAAAAAAACAAAAAAAAAAGCCTCAAATTGGACTTCCCAAACGAAGCCAGAGAGAGATAAGATGAATTAGGAAAATAAGGGTCCGATTTGCTTCTCTGACACATTATGCAAGTGTTCAATAAAAAAGAGAGTGCGAAAGTAATGGCTGATGAAGGACTGCCATCTTTTTATTTATTTTTTATTTTTTGTTCTTAGCACATGCTCTAAATCACATCTTAACATCTTCCTTGTTACACCTCACACACTTACTAAACTAACAAATTTACACACAAAATTATATGTCTCACTTTTATTATTTTTTTTTTGTCATATAATACATTGACACATACAAACCCTTTATTTTTTGTGAAGTCTTTTTCAATATGGACACGAATTTTTTGCGGTATCGGTTGCAAGAAAATCTTCTGTCCCATGTACAGCTAATGACAGAGCCATCGGTTGAAAAGATCATATATATTAGTGAAAAATTCATATTTATGGGAATATGACATTAGATTTAAGGATGGCAATGGGTTCGATTTTTTCAGATTTTGTGTGCGATTTTTTTATTTTAACTAGTTTAGTGATATTTCATACTTAATTTTTATCTTGACAATTTTGACCAATCTACTCTTATACTCGACCCTACCTTAACAAAATTCTTCCAAACTTTTTCTATTAGAATTAGATCGTGTGAAACCTAATTCAGATCCAAAATTTTTTTATTTTATTTTTTATGATAAAGATATGCCAGAAAGTCACCAACATTGAAAAGTCAATGAAAAATTGTTTGCTAAAATCACTGGCAATAATCGACAATTGGTGGTGCTAACGCGGATATATAGGTGACACGTGGCAGATATTAACATTTAGATAGATAGACAAATATGTAAATTTTAAACAAATAAGTGTCTTTTTAGATAAATAGACATTGTTTTGACCCAAAAGATTAACGGAAAATTATTCCTTAGTGACAATTTGAAAAAAATTATTACATATAAATGAAAATTTTTATAATTTCAATTATTAATATTGATAAAATTTGCTATTAATTTATAATTATTTTTAAAATTTTACCCTGACTCAAAATTTTTCAAAAAGATTAAAGTTGGGGAAATCTGGAAAGTGAACCTTTTTTTTTTCCAACTAATAAAGGTACAAGATTCGTTTACATGATTGAATACATAAATCGTTTATACATTCATCATTTTATAATTATTTTTCATTCTCTACTTTTGTTTCTTTTTTTTTTGGTTGATATTCTCCCATTAAAGTTTAGGCTTATCAGTTCGAAAGTTTCAAATACCAATTTATGGTCAAAATGCCTTTTCATTCGTTAACGTAACAGTTCGCTCCGTGTATGGTTGGTAGTTGTTGGAAAATTTTGCACCTAAAAAAAAGGCAGTTGTTGGAAAAATGATTTTAAAATTGTTTAATTTTACAAAAACTGTTTGTATGGATTTTCGTTTGTTTAAGCGGATTTTTAAATATATTTTGGGTAATCATTTTAAAATTTGTAATTGTACTTAATCCATATGTATCTAAAAAAAAAAAAACTAAAATATAAAAAAGGTTCACTAAAAATAATTGAAATCCCAAACAAAACCTTGTATGCATTTTTGTTCAAGTTTTTGTTTGTTCATAGTGAATTTTTTTAAAAAATATTTTAGTCAACTTTTTTTTTTTAATTTTAGTTTTATAGATACATTTAATCTTGATGGATCTTTATAAAATAATTAAAATATGATAAAAAAAAATTACTAAGCATAAACGAAAACTTATTTAAAGATAAGTTTTGAAAAGTCACACCAAACAAATAATAAGTTTTTTGTAAACTTTGAGTTAATGTTGAGTAGGATCCATCCGTGTGACGATGAGCAACGTATGTTAACTTCCTCAATCATTAATAGGTGAATGAAAAAAAAATTCTCTAAATTACATTATTTGAATATGGTTATAATTAGCGGTGTAATTTTGGTCCAGCCCGCCATCAAACTGCCCAAACTACCACCTTTTTTTAGACTGAACCGGCCCCCAGATCGAAATGTATGCCCAGGCCTAGGCCCACTTAAATTTTGTGAAAAATAAACGATAAATATATTATATGTAGATTATTTATGAGGGATAAAAAAAGAAAATAAAGATTGTATTAGAGTATTTTAGTTAAAAATAATGAAATGTTTGATTATGTTTCGTGTGGTGATATTTAAATTTAATTATGTATGACTTATGTTTTTTTGGTTATGATTAAAAAAGTATGAAATTATATAATTTTCTTCTTTTGAAATGAATAATTTTATATGTATCAAAATGAAACTTCCAATATTACAATCATTAAATTAAATTGACAACATTTATTGAATGAATAATTTTTATTTCAAAATGAAATAAAATATTACAAAAATTTATATTATTAAACAAAAGATGTAGATTATTGATGATGGTAAAGCAATTGCATCACTATAGGTCAAGTATATTCTAACTAAGTTGGCACCTACTAACCTACCAATTATTTGCATTATACTCCACCTTAATAATCTAATACAAAAAAAAAAAATAGCGAAATGAAATAGTGAAAAATAAATTATTGATCAATCGTCGGAGGAAGCAGACAATTCACTCACGTTGTCGATGATATGTCATCCAAATTGCTTTGAATTCTCTCACTTTCACGATAATTTTGTTGTCTTGTAAACGCATGCATATGATTTCTGGATATCATCAGTGTCTCAACTATTTAGGGTAAAAGCCTGCTGCGGTAATCACTTAGCATCCGTACACATACATTAAAAACTGTTTTAGAAGCAACTGTAGAAATAGAAACGGCTAGTATATCACGGGTCATATGTAAAAGTACAGGCCACATATGTTCATTTTGTTTCCACCAATCTAAAATATCAAAATTTTTGGTATCATACACTGGTGGGCTATCCAAATAACGTTGAAATTCAGAACTACTTACGCTTGTATATTGAAATATTCTTCTAGTTTTTATTACTGAAAAAACACTTTATCTTCCGCCTCGAGATGAGGCTAGTGTAGTGTGTGTAAGTGTATTTGCAGCTGTAGTTGTCCTGTATTGTTCAAATAATTTTTTTTGCATGTTTTCATAATATGGGCAAATTGTTCTTGATCAGTAAAAATATATTCTAAAAATTTTTGTAAACCAATTTCTTTACACTTAGGATCAATTATTATGGCTAAACCTAAAAAATGAGGCAATGGATCAAAATATTTATCAAAATCTTATTTCGTTGCAATAATAATTGTTACATAATATTCATTATCTATATATTTTATAAAAACTTTCATTATTTCTGCTAACATATGTAAAACGAATAGTGAAATAAGAATATATATATAAGAAAATAATTTTGTTGCAGTATCAAAAACTTTTAGAAATTTTTTATATAAGGCTACTTGGCGCTAATTTAGTTCTGTGGGAGTCAATACTCCTTCTATTGATGTTGTTACAAAAAATAAATCTATTATTTTTCTTTGTTTACAATCTCTCTTTAAGATATTATACGTAAAATTTCACATGCTGTTTATATCTAAAATTAATTTTTTAAATGACATACCTTCTCATTGACAAATTTTCTTGTATTTCGAAATTCTATTAACAAAAAAACATAATAGTAAAACCGCATTTTTTATTGCTAGTACAAAAAATCTCGTATACATAGCTTCTTTAACAATCAAGTTTAAAATATGAGTACAACACTGAATATGAAATAAATCACCATCAACACGTAATTGTAAAGTTGATTTCAAATGGATTACAGTCTGATTGTAATATGTTGCATTATTTAAACTAATGGTAAATATTTTATTTTTAAAAACACACTCATATAATACATTTCTTATTTCTACACCAAGCGAATTACCAGTGTATGAAAATTCAATTAATCTAGATAAAATAATTCTTTTATTTAATTTCCAATCATTATCAATAAAATGTGCAGTGATACATTGATATTCTAAATCATTATTTGACCATAAATTAGATGTTAAACAAATTCTTCCATTCAAATTTTTGAAGATGTCAAATAATTCACTTTTAATATTCTCAAATTTTTTTAAAATCCTGTTTCTAGTAGCATTTTTTTGAAAAAATTTGATATTGCGGTGAAAAATCTTCGTGAACCATTTGTAAAAAAATTGGGACATTTACTAGTAGTAAAATGTTGTTCTTTTTTAATAATATAATCAACTATAGAATTCTGTGCACGTATAAAATGTTTGCAAATAACCAGTTGACGAAGCCCCTAATTGGATTTGATTTCTAATATCAAGTTGTTGACTTTGTAAATGTTTGTTAGCATACCTCTTTAGATAACTAGTACCCCTACAGATGCAGCAGTAAGTAATGTGCACAATATTTACATTTTACTTTAAATGTAATTGTACCATCAGGATTATTTATAGATGTTTTTTTCAAAATGATCCCAAATAGTACCAGTCGTGCCCCTAGATGATGATTCAGATATTGGAAGAGAGATATTATGTATATTAGAAGGAGAATCAACAGATTCATATTATGTAGTGTATGCATCAATATCAACATAAATATTAAGAATATTAGAATCCATAGTAATCTAAGTAAAATAATATATAAGAACTAACAATTAATTTAAATAATGAGTAAACAATAACAACTAATATATATTAAGAAATAATTAATGTAACAAAATGAGTAAATAATAAATCAAATTCAAATAATTAATGTTTCCAACTGACACATGCAATACAAAAATTAGTTTCTTCTGATAAAAGTTTCTTCTTGCACAATTGCAATTGTCACTTAGGTATGAGACTTCAAAATTAATTGAGAGAGTTGAGAGTTGAAAGAGATTGAGAGTTTCAGAGAAAGAATTGTTTGTGAGAAATAAAATGGGAGAGGGGTGGTATTTATATGAGTTTGGGAGGAGGGGTGAATTTGTAAAAAAAAACAAGAAAAAAAAAAGGCTTTTGAGATGTATCAACAGTCACATGACTGTTTGATTTTTTTTTTTTCAATCGTTGGGAGTTTGGGAGATCACAGAGCCATTGGGAGGGCTGTAGGTCAGGTCACCTGCAGGGCACAAAATTTTTCTGGGTCGGACTCGGCTTCCAAACGGAGGGCTGAGGCCCACGGTCCCAAGCTGGGCTCGGGCCCAAACATAGTTGGGCTTAGTCGGGCCGCGAGTGGGCTTCAAGCAGCCTATGGGCCCGCGAGCCATTTTTACACCTCTAGTTAGGGGTGTAAATTTAGCCCTACCTAGCACACTTGGGCCCGAGCTCGGGCCAACCCATGTCGTGCTGTGTAGGCTCCCGTCAAAATTCGAGCCGGCTCATGGGCTAGAAAATTAGGTCCAAGCTTAGGGAGTATTCGGGCCTTGGGCAGGCCAGGGTCTAGGCTCGGGCTTGGGGTTGGCCTAAACTTTCTTTTTTTTTTCCCCTATTTTTTCCATCAAAATTTTATTTTTTTTCACCAAAAATGACACAGGGCCTCAGGCAAGCCGGGCTTTGAGTGGGCTTTGAGCAGGCCACGAGCCGAGCTAAGCTCCAAAACACATGGCTCAGGCCCAGGGTTCCGGGCTGGGCTGAAGCTTAGTAGGGCTTAGTCGGGTCGGCCCGCCTAGGCCGTTGGTAGGTTTCGGGCGGCCTATAGGCCTGCGAGCCATTTTATACCCCTATCCCTAGTTACAAACAAATTTTATTTAAATTGAAATTAATTTTTATTTGAGTAAATTTGATACTATTTTATTTATATGGGTCAAAATCAAATTGGATCTAATTTAGAATTCAGACTCGTCTGTGAGAACAATCATAGCTATTTCGTTCCACCTCTTTCATGGAAGAGTCACGTCTCATTTTCATCAAAAAGTCAACATGGCTATTCAAGGAGGCACTAATTCGCCTATTTAAACAAGTCCCATACTGCATTCATTTGCACAAAATTCATCTTGTGTTTCCTTTTTTTTTTTTGGCACTCATTTTTTAGTGCAAGAGAAATTTGCTAGACTTGGACATTGAAGTGTTACTTCTACAAAGTTCAATCGTTGTATCTTAAGAAACAAATGTCCAATAATCTTGTGAACACAGTTGCAATAGCAACGAATGAATTTGCCTCAAGAAAATATTCATGCTAATAAGTGCTTCAATAATCTTGTGAACACAGTAGCAACAAATGAATTTGCTTCAAGAAAATAGTCATGCTAATGAGTGCCTCCGAAGCATTAGTTAAGGAATAATTAAAGAATTTAAAGTCTTGAAGTTTTTAAAATGTAAAATAATTATTATTTTTATGCATAGAAATGTAAAGTGTCATTTTTTTGATAAATTCTCTTTCTGAGTGTTTTATTCTATCTAATTCATATTCCTTTTTTTTAGTATTTCATTAGGTCCTGTTTTATATAATATAACCAAATCACCCTTCTAATTTTTTACACATGTTTTCATTTTGAAACTAATACACAATAAAAAATAACAATAGTTTCTCATTTCATGGAAAAAATCTCTCCCTAATTCTAAGGAGAAAATCTTTCCATTATTCTATGAAGAAAATCTCTCATTTTAAGGAGAAAATATCTCCCTCATTCTATGGAAAAAATATCAAATTATGAACTTTCAACTTTTTTTATAATGTGAAAATTTTAAAAATTACAAAATAAAGAATCTGAACAAAAATTAAAATACAATATGAATGTTCACAGTAAACAACAAATATTTAACTAACTTTCAAAAAAATAAAACATATACTAATGCGAATGTTCACAATAAACAATAAACATATAATTAACCTTCGAAAAAGCAAAACTCATACAAAAATACAATGTGAATGTTCACAGTTTACAATTAACATACAACTAGCCTTAAAAAAATAAACTCATACCAATGTAAACATTTACACTGCAACGTGAAAATATTAAACGAAATTGAAAATAAACTATTTCGATTGTTTAATGGTAACAAAAATAACAAACATACAACTAACTTTCAAAAAAACAAAACTCATACTAAAATACAATGTGAATGTTCACAATTTACAATTAATATGCAACTAGCCTTAAAAAAAATAACTTTATACTAATGTGAACATTTACACTGCAACGTGAAAACATAAAACAAAATTGACAAAAGTGAAAATCGACTATTTCGATTGTTCAATGATAACAAAAATGATTGTTCAACCAACAAGTATAGTAACAAAAATAATAAACATACAACTAACTTTCGAATTTTTAAAAAAAAAAAAACCTCATACGAAAATAAAATGTGAATGTTCACAATTTACAATTAACAAATAACTAGTCTTAAAAAACTAAATTCATACCAATTTGAACATTCACACTGCAATATGAAAATAAGAAACAAAATTGAATAGAAAAAAAATATAAAAAAAATCGACTATTCCGATTGTTTAATGGCAACAAAAAAATATTATTTAAACAAGCAGCATAGTAACAAAAAAAATATAAAAAATTATCAAATAGTTTGTATATATTGACACACTTTTTAAGAAAAATTTGTATATAATCAATGTCGGTATAATACCGGTGAATAAACTACACAATACCAGTGGCTGCACAAATCGACAAAGAGACTACGGTTTATTTGTAATAGTGGCAAAAAATAATTATTCATCACTGGTTTACTATCATATCTGTTGTGACCCTATCATCATCTCTAGTATCGATCAACAACTAATATTCTCTTCGAAATGTTTTCTATGGCTGGACCTTAATGCAAAATAATGAAGAAGGAATATTCTTGATTAAGTGAATTCCTCACGTTAAGGCAAAGAAAATACTAAGAATAATAATCTTTCATATTCTATATACAATATTTTATATATACCACAAATAAAATATATCTAATAATTAATATTCTCTCCCCTAAATATATGGTATAATATATATATATATATATATTAAAATAAAAGCCTATAAAGATAAAATAGTTCACATAATAATTCTAATATGAGAAAAATAACCTATTGATATATGACATTTGATGGAACATTAAAAAAATTTATAAACTTATTGAATTATAAGTTTATTAAATAGGATTTATAAATAAATATCCCAAATGTAGTTAAATATTAATTATAAAATAGTTGCACTCAAAGTCAACAGTCATTGAAACATGTAATAGGAGTAATAAATAATGAGTTACTAAAATTAGAAATTTATCAATTTAATAAAGAGTTAAAATTAGAAATTTATCAAAATCATGACAATTTAATACTACATTAAATGCACCTTAACTAGTACCTCACTAACACTTGTTAGCATTAGCCCTGACACTTGTTAGCATTAGCCTTAAGAAAATTGTATTGACCACAAAGCTCAATCAAATTACTTTTTGTTTAGTGTACGAGCACGAAATAATCTGTTTCGTATAATTCTGTTGATCAAATTTGTATTTCTTCAAACGTTGTCGTCTTATCACCTAAAAACAAAAACGTGAGCTAGTCGACGGATGTGTGTCGAAAACCCCTCCGATGCCTATAGACAATAGACACAAAAGCATGAAATAATCTGTCTCGTATAATCTGTCATGAAATAGACAATCAAATTACTTTTTATATAGTGTACGAGCACGAAATAATCTATTTCATATAATTCTGTTGATCAAGTTTGCACTTGTAACAACCCGAAAATTTAAGTTGTCCCTTAAATTTTATACTAATATTATGGTTGTATGTGATTATATATTATTAAATAAATAATAATAAATACAGAATCTAATTTGGTATTGGATTATCAAATATGAGATTAATTAGGAATTATTATTTAAGGCTAAATTAATAGAAATATGGAATTATAATACTAATTGGGCCAAATTAAAGTTAAAGATAGTAAATAAATAAATATAAAAGTCAGAGTGAATAATAATAATAATAATAATAATAATAATAGATGTGGTAGTAAAATAAATAATTAATTTTCTGTTGATATACAATAGAGTGTAATTTAATTAGGGATTAATTTATTTATATAGTTATATTAGAAAATTAGGCCAAAGTGTAATTATCTTAAATATTTATTAAAGATAAGTATGAATCTATGTAATTTATTATCAAATCTGAAGAGGGATACGCGGGTCACGTTCTTACCTCTCTATAAATATGGAAGAGATGATCACTATGGAAAAGAAAAAGGAAAAAAAGAGAGAAAGGAAGGAAAAGAGGATAGGGAGAAAGGGAAAAGGAAGGAGAGCGAAGGAATATCTATGAGAAGGTAGTAAAAATAAGAAAAAAATAGTAAGGGTCAATATTAAGGTAAGTTATATTATACCTTGAGTTACCATAATATATTTTACGTATGTTTTGACTTACCATATTTGTTTTATACAAGTTGTATTTTATTGGTTATATTAATGCAAGTTATGTTTTATAAATATTTCAGTTATGTGGATTAATTTCTGAACTCTATTTGTTAAAATGAAACCCATGGATATGTTTGTTTATATTTTGAAGAATATTTGATTATGACCTTATAAACAATTATATTTTGTAAGTACTACCACGGGAGTCTCACGCCTTGGAGGACTTAAATAACCATTGGCCTCTGTTTGACCACTTTGTGGCCCTTTATTGTCATGGATCTATTGACCTCTGTTCTGTGCGGAAATAAGTGTTACACTATTATGGGAGCTACATCTATAATCCGTACGAGCCACCTATTGAATCCGGACCTCTGTTCTGACTGTCACTCCTGTGGCCTCTGTTCTGTTCTGTTCGATACCGTGGTTATGGTTATTTATTTACATAATCTCAGTTTTGCTACTTAAATGATTATTTGTTCAGACTAAGTTATCTTAAATATTTTAGTTACATAACTATCCATGGTTATTTTGTGTCCCTTATGCTCTTGGCATAATATTTCTCACTCTGCCATGTGCTTATAGCTGTTTACCAATTTTCAGAAAACAATGCAATTCAGAAATAGCTTTTGGGAAGTCTTAGATGTGGTGCTGCGGAATAGACACACACAGCACTTTTGTGGATATGTTTATATGTAAATATCGGCTTTTTTGGTTAGTAAATTTTGTAATAAAAATATAAACTCTAATGATTATTTTGGTACCCTCACTTAAATATTATTTCCACTTGCGCTTATTAATTTGTTTAAGAATTGGCCGGAGGTAACCTCAGTTACTGACCATCGCGATACTTAACCCTTGGGTATGGGAAGCGGGTCGTGACAAGTGGTATCAGAACAATGGTTTATAAAAAAATAAAAATAGATCATCATTGGAGCATAGGACACACACACATTTAAGAAGTAGGATAGCGGGTAATTGGTACCTAAATATTATATTTTGTTCGTCGATTTAATTATATTATAATTTTATATGATTATATATATTGATTTTTTTTTTTTTGTATGCTAGATTTGTGAATAATATTAGATATAATTTATATTTGTTATAGTAAAAGAAAGAAAAGAAACAAAAGAAGTCGAGCTCAAGCACCCACTAAAATTATAATATAATTAAATACATATAATTTTTCAGTTCAGTATTAAAAAAAAAACATAAAAAATTCATTTCGACTTTTTAAAAGTGGGTTCAAATTATAAAGATACTAATTTTGAAACTATTTTCCACCAGTGAAAAGTTCACAGATAAAAAAAATAGGAATTTATCTCAAATTCCTTTAACTCTTGCATGTGATTCTGTCATTTCACTTCCAGTCGTTTGTTTAATTGTAGTCACATTTTATTTTATTTTTTTTATTTTGTTTCGGAAACAAAACTAATGAAAAGTTTTTAAAGTAGCCAATTATTTCTCATTTTGGCCCAAAATAATATTTCACCAATAAATAGTGAGTTATTTTTGGTTTTTTTTTTTTTTTGAGGTAATATTTTCTATCAGATTAATCATCTAATATATATTTATCAGAGTGCGCAGCGGTTAGTTTACACATATGACAAATTTCGAGGACGAAATTTTTAAAGGAAGGAAGATTGTAACAACTCGAAAATTTAAGTTGTAACAACCCGAAAATTTAAGTTGTCCCTTAAATTTTATACTAGTATTATGGTTGTATGTGATGATATATTATTAAATAAATAATAATAAATACAGAATCTAATTTGGCATTGGATTATCAAATATGAGATTAATTAGGAATTATTATTTAGGGCCAAATTAATAGAAATATGGAATTATAATACTAGTTGGGCCAAATTAAAGTTCAAGATATTAAATAAATAAATATAAAAGTCAGAGTAAAAAAATAAAAAAATAAATAATAATAATAATAATGGGTGTGGTAGTAAAATAAATAATTAATTTTCTGTTGCTATACGATAGAGTGTAATTTAATTAGGGATTAATTTATTTATATAGTTATATTAGAAAACTGGGTCAAAGTGTAATTATTTTAAATATTTATTAAAGATAAGTATGAATCTATGTAATTTATTATCAAATCTGGAGAGGGATACGCGGGCCGCGTTCTTACCTCCCTAAATAGGGAGGAGGTGATCACTATGGAAAAGAAAAAGGAAAAAAAGAGAGAAAGGAAGGAAAAGAGGATAGGGAGAAAGGGAAAATGAAGGAGAGCGAAGGAACATCCATGGGAAGGTAGTAAAAATAAGAAGAAAATAGTAAGGGACAATATTAAGATGAGTTATATTATCCCTTGAGTTACCATGACATATTTTACTTATGTTTTGACTTACCATAATTTGTTTTATACAAGTTATGTTTTATAAATTATTATAAACTATATTAATATTTCAATTACGTAGATTAATTTTTGAACTCTATTTGTTAAAATGAAACCCATGGATATGTTTGTTTATATTTTAATGATTATTTGACTATGACTTTATAAACAATTATGTTTTGTAAGTACCACCACGGGAGTCCTACGCCTTGGGGGACTTAAATAACCATTGGCCTCTATTTAACCACTTTGTGGCCCTCTATTGTCATGGATTTATTGACCTCTGTTTTGTGTGGAGATAAGTGCTACACTATTGTGGGAGCCACCTCTATAATCCGTACGAGCCACCTATTGAATCCGTACCTCTGCTCTGACTGTCACTCTTGTGACCTCTGTTCTGTTCTGTTCGGTACCGTGGTTATGGTTATTTATTTACATAATCTCAGTTTTGCTACTTAAATGATTATTTGTTCAGACTAAGTTATCTTAAATATTTTAGTTACATAACTATCCATGGTTATTTTGTGTCCCTTATACTCTTGGCATAATATTTCTCACTATGTCATGTGCTTATAGCTGTTTACCAATTTTCAGGAAACAATGCAATTCAAAAATAGCTTTTGGGAAGTCTTAGATGCGGGGCTGCAGAATAGACACACACAGCACTTTTATGGATATGTTTATATGTAAATATCAGTCTTTTTGGTCAGTAAATTTTGTAATAAAAAAATAAACTCTAATAATTATTTTGGTACCCTCATTTAAATATTATTTCCACTTGCGCTTATTAATTTGTTTAAGAATTGACCGAAGGTAATCTCAGTTACTGGCCATCACGATGCTTAACCCTTGGGTACGGTGAGCGGGTCATGACAGCACTCCTTTAAACGTCGTCGTCTTATCACCTGAAAACACAAACGTGAGTTAGCCAGCGGGTGTGTGTCGGAAACTCCTCCGATACCTAAGTTAGCAAATAGACAATAGACACAAAAGCTCTGTGCATTGGAGAGTAAGAATTGCAATACCTGAGCATAGGTCTTGTTATAAGCTTTTGTAGATTTTGCCAGGCACATTCCTAGTAGGACTCTAACTCTCCTTAGCAGAGTCCTCTTAGGAATCACTTCCTCACAAGATAATGTCTATCTTGATAACACCCTACTCAATGCCAACCAAGTGAGATGGTCAAAACTGTGTACTTTGGCTGTCACCGCAGCCAACTGAACTGTCTCTGCTTTGTGCTTAACATGGCAAAGCTATGATGATCCTAGCTCCAGGACTACAATCTGCCGAGCTACCGACAGCACGGTTCTCTTTACTTACAATACCTCAGTCTGCCAAGGACCACCTTCCTATAGCTAGGTCTAAACCCAAGCAACATCTCTAACCAGCATAGAACCTAATAAGCCCAAGACCGAGCTATTCAACTCCTATCTCGGCCCATTGCGTGGCACAACGCCTAGCTCAGCACAACGACTAGCTCGATCCAATTTGCCCACAAATTACCTTCTCAATTGCCCCTTAATTCCATCTGCGTAGCATATTTGGGATTATTCATTTCCGGTCGAGCTGCTAAAGTTCAAATTAACTGAGCCCAAACGACTCAGATTGACTGAGCTAAGATACTAATGCTAATCGAGCTAAAATTTGCTCGGTTTGTAGAAGCTGAGTCGGTCGTACAGCTCGTCTTTCCACGCTTTTGATGTCATGTCCTTACTGGGACACGAGGCATGCGTTGATTGCCCCTTCTTTCTGTGACAGCCGTCACTAGGGGTGTGCATAATACCGCCGAAACTACCGAAACCGCCAAAACCGCACCGAGCCGCACCGCCAAGGCAAATTCGTTATTATTTGCAAATCGAACAGCCGGTTTTCGGTAAGAAAAATGGCAAATTCTAGGGACACTTTTATCAATCCGCTGGTTTCTATTTTTCTTCCAAACCGCACCGACCCGCACCGCTATTAAATCATGTTTTATAAGATTTTAAATTTTTTTTTTTACTTAAGTTTGCTTGTTGTTCTATACCTTAGAATATAATATTACATTACTGCTCGAAGGGGAATTCAAGATGTCAGTAATCCAAAATAAAATTGGATTCCAATTCACTTTTCAATCTTTTTTTTTTCTGGCCATGTTGCAAACTTGCATCAGCTCACTTTTCAATCTAAATATTTTTCAACAGTAAACATTTTCAATATATTGTAAACCTTGAATAATATTAATTTTATGTATTGTATTTGATCATTGTAGCTTCCACAGATGCTTGTAATGAACTGATGACATAGTCGTTGATATTATCATGTTGTTGCTACACTTGCTACATCACAAGAAAGCTTCGCAAGATACTTAATATCACGGTATCTCTCGTCTTTTTTTTACTCTTTGATTAAAGTTTTGTAATTTGAATTATATTTTTTATAAACCGCCAATCCGCCTGAATCGCCAAGGCAAATCCACCATTATTTGCCAACCGAACCGCCGGTTTTTGATAAGGAAAATGGCAAATTCTAGTGACACTTTTATCAATCCGCTACTCGCCATACGGTTTCTATTTTTCTCTCAAATCGCACCGACCCGCACCGCGCACACCCCTAGCCGTCACACACTGCCCAAAAATTCGAAAAGTCCCGTCGTTTTGCCTCCATTACATATATAGCTCATATACCCAAATAGTCCTTACTGTTCAGTTTTTTACTACAAGTCCTCATACTCAGAGCTTCAAACCTTCACTTCCTACATTCGAGCCTTAATCCAAGCATCTTCATAACCTGTTCTTGTTTGTCATTTTTGCTGGTGCTTCTTTTTCCGATTGGATTCTAACTTAACGCCCAAATCAGTAAGTTTTTCATGCCCTTGTTATTTCTATACTGGTATACTTCCGTTCATGCCTGAAAATAGCATTTTAACACCAAAAATGCATGCTATATGCTCTTAAGACTAATCCAACACCTAAATACCCTTAAAACTCCATGTTCAAACGTGAACACACATTGATTGGAACTTAAACCAATCAAGAACAGTGTGTTCGATCTAAAATCGTATTAAGATCAAAATAAAAACCTGTTTGCAACCTTAGGCTTGGATTTGACCGAACAAAGAACCTCTCACCCAACAACTTGGGCTATAATCTTGCCCCCTTTTCTAAACCGGACTGAAATTGCCTCGGTTTGGGACCGGGCTAAAACCTTGAACTATTTCTAGAACTAAACCAAAAAAATCTTGAACTTTTCCTTGGCTAAACTAAGCATAGTGCGCGTCCCCTACTGCCGAGCTAGGCTCGATTAGTCTTGACTCTTACTTAGCCTGGTTATCACTTGGGCATAACACCTTTTTATTTCCACTTTGCAGACTTGACTAGGTTGGCGAGGCACACATTGCTCTTTGTTCCTAGGCGGCTTTGCTCAACCAAGCCAACCAAAGTCCATATCAGCGTCCTGCTAGGCCGCCTTGTACACCTTATTTAACATAGTAAATGTAAGAAAATGGGCAAATACCGATTTATGGTAAACTTTTCTGGTGCCATGGCCGAATTCTGAAGGGATTACAACATTCCAGACGATGTCCACCTCTCCCTAGCCGAGCTAGACACCACACCATGGGACAAGCCCAATTTTGTTCCTTTCTTCATGCTGTCCATTATAGAAGGGGAACTTCAGTTCCCAGTCCAACCACTCATCAGCGAGTTCCTTAAGCAAACCAAACTATGCCCCACCCAATTATCCACCAATATATATAGGATTATCAAAAGAGTAATCGAGCTAAATTGCCGCCTTGGCCTTGGCCTCAGCCTCAACCTTGGATTGGCCGAGCTATTTCATCAGTAGTCACTTGGCCAAAATAATGACGGTTGGGTCTACTACCTCAGAATACGAAAGGGCAAAGATAAAATCATCAAGCGTAGACCCGATAAAGACCTAAATGATGATGATTTTCTCTGGTTGTCTGGAAATTTTGAAGACCAGGAAGCCTAACCGGGCTACAATATCAACTGGAACAAGGAAATAACTGGTAAGGATAGTCCGGTTTAATCCTCTTTGCTGCTTTAACACCTGCCGCACTAACCCTTGTGATTTTGTCTCCCTTGTAGATTTGAACCAGCTTAAAACAACTTACGCCTATATGAATCAAGCTACCCTACAAGTCGTGCCACGCTACCGACATCGAGATTGGGTCGAATTGCTCAGTGTTCAGCTGACTTACTATTATAGTGGTAGGAGGAAGACTAAAGTAACCGACTTCCTTTCGGAGTCCTCATCCGAGCCAAACCCCAACCTTTCCCAAATCAACCTAATTCCACTTACTGAAGAACAGGAGATGGCCAAGAGGAGAACCGTTCGAGCTCTAATCACTGAGCAGGCATCTACCTCAAATGCCGAGGTCCAGACCGAGCAACCTCCCACTAGCCAGACCATCGAGACATTGTCGCCCACATCTTGGCTACCCAACCACAACTGTTGGTAGATGAGAAAGAGGCCAGCTACCTGAGACCAAGCTACTAATAACCCAGCCTTCTTAAGATGGCTGCCACTCCAGCCGTGCTACTTCCTCTTCTTCCCTGGTGTGGGCACCAGCCATGACCTTCAAAGGCCGCACTGTGACCACAACCGATTTAGTTGCCACTAAAAAAGACCACCTGCTAACCTTTAACTTATCCAAAAGCCTGTGTCTTCCAGAAGACATGGAAAAGCACGACCACTTGACTGAGCTGAAGGCGATTCGATCTGCCACCAAGTTGATGGTCTTGGTAAAGTCTGAAGTCTCTATAAAACTATTATTTTTACCATCTCTTGGTGTGGATTAACTAACTACCTTATACGCTGTGTAGGCTGTACAAAAAATTCACGTTGCTCACCAATGTGTTATTGAATTGCGAAAAACGGCTAGGGCAGCCATCGCCGAGGTGAATGTGAAAGACGCCGAGCTAAAGGCCCTAAAGACAAATCTGGCTGTGCTAGCTGCTGAGAAAGAAAAGTTGGTCGAGCTGGTCAACGCAGCCGAGGCTGACAAACAAAAAGCCCTGGCCAAGAAAAAAGATCGCTATTTACGCGAACTTGCCAAGATTGAGAAGAAAAAGAATGCCGAGATCCAGGAGCTGCAAAAAAAGATGGAGGATGCCGAGGACCGGGGTTTCAAAGAAAGCGAGGAAACCTACGTCCAACAATGTGAGGCGACCAAGGATATCTTTTTTAAGTGCAGCTGAAAGACAGCAGCTGAAAAGCTCGGCCAGGCGCATGACTCCGAAGTGTTCCTAAATCCTCCGCCCTACTTCATTCTGTCTTACATGACTAAGTATGCTAACACTGTTCAGCAAAAATTCCTTCAAGAGGAGGAGGACATCCCAGATCCAGCAGATGCTCCTTCCGCCAACACTGACCTCGGCCGCTCAACATTGCTGCTAGCTCGGATGGATGTGCCCAGTTAAACTGAGCCAACTTTAATCGGCAGAGGATATATCACCGACCTGACTAAAGAAGGTGAAGCCAGGGCCACTCGACCAAGCGGTGAGGTCCATGGTGACCTTGACGCCGAGCTAGATGAGCTCTTCACGTGACCAGGATACCACTTGCTATTTTCTATTGTTTTGATTTTCCCTTTTTGTTGTGTAACCTGTAGACACCCCATTTTTGACCGCCTTTAAGACTTAGGCTGTAACGCCCTCAAAATAACAACATAAAACCCAACAATAGAGACATGCATTGATATATAAAAGATCCACATTCTTCCATTAACAGAGTTTCATTACAAAAGTATTACATGTTAACAACAAAAGCAAATGCCCTAAGGGCTTACAGCTTTCCAAGTTAACACTTAGTTACAAAAAGTAGAGTACTAACTCATTTACACATTAAGCCCTTGGCTTGAATTTACATGTAATACATCAAAAAGAAAGACAACAAAAGTCTGTCCGCCCCTAGCCTCCCAAGCTATGTCCTTGGAGGTGGCATGCTACCTGTACTTGAAAATGATGTTCCCATATAGGGTGAGCCACAGCCCAGTAGAAATACACTAAACCAGTTATGAATAATGACTACAAGATTAGCAGTTGATAGGTGGCCAACACTTTACACTTTCACTCTCCATTTCCTTACAAATTCTCAATTTATAACCATGGCTCAGAACCTGGCCAACAACTCATGTGGGACAGTAACTCATGTCCAACAATTTCCCATTTCACAAAAGACAAGTATACTAGCTATATCAATACTTCCAAGACATGCATAAGAGCAATATCACACTTTCAAAGACAAGCATATGAGCTGTGTCAACACATCACTAGATAAGCATATGAGCTATATCTCTGGAGTCCATCCCCTATCTTCTCTCAAACAACATCCGGTTTAGAGGTCCATCCCCTATCATCCCCTAAACCGTGGAGTACATCCCCTATCTCCTCCAACACAACACACAATGCATATAAACAATTATTATACACATCAATCAATACATAAATTTAATGTATTCCTTCAACCGTCACACTCAATGACACATTTCAATGATCAGTTTTAGTTTGCCTAATCATCATGCATTGTCTACAACAATCAAGACTATCCTCCACCGATAGCCCAAAGCAGTTATTTCTATACAGAAAATAAATGCAACAAATGGATATAAAATCAACATTTCAATTCGGTGAGTTATAAGTAATTCAACTACACCCCTTATTCCCATATACTTCCCATCTCAACATTCCCACTTCAATTCCTCATTTCTTACAATTAATTATCTCAATTAATTAATCAATGTAATTAGGGCATTTTCCATAATTAACATTACAACCCTTAGGTTCCATTTTCTATCACTATTTCAACATTAATCCCATGTTTCTACACCAAACATGCCTCTAGGTTCATTATAAATAAAACCCCAACTTTTGTAAAATTACACAAAGGCCCAAAGTTTTCTCAAAATTACACAACAACTTCCAACACATCAAAATGCTAAAATTTAAAGACAAAATCCATAAAGAGGAGTAGGATATCCCTACCTCAAAGTTTGAGCTCAAATGGAGATGAAGACCCAACACCCAACTTGCTCCAAAACCAAATATTTTCAGATTAAATCGAAGCCCAAGTCACCCTCTATCTTTTTAACAAAGGACTTAGGGTAGGAAATCACCCTAGGTAGATCAAATCTTAGAGAGAGAGTAATTTTAGAGAGAGAGGGTCTCGACTTTTAGGGTTTGAAGGATGAAAAGCTTTGAAAAAGTGAAGTTTGGTTCGGCTGCTGCTAACTGATATAAACAGGCTCGCTCGAGCGAAGCCTTGGTCGCTCGAGCGACCAGACACAAGAAACTGCCCTCACTCGAGCGAAGACACGCTCGCTCGAGCCAACAGTTCAAATCCTCCGATTTGCAACACGACGCTCGCTCGAGCGAAGAACCGCTCGCTCGAACGAAAAAACGCAACCTTCAGGTCTGAGCCAGATGCAATCGCTCGCTCGAGCGAAGCCACTCTAGCTCGAGCCACCAGACACAAAAACCAACTCTCGCTCGAGCGACCAAATCCTCGCTCGAGCGAAGAACCAAAAACAGAAGCTCGCTCGAGCGAAGAACAGCTTGCTCGAGCGAAGACCCAAAATTCTGGGCAGCAACACTTGGCTCCCAAGCACAACCAACCTGTAACAAACCTGCCCAACACATCCTATAACTCAAATACAATGTAGAAAAGGATGTAGACAAGACAATACTCAACTACTAACATCCACGGACACATGTCCGGATTACTGTACAATAAGGGGTAAACCCGGGATCGCTATATAGGCGTTTTATTCCAAACACTTGATAATGAAAGTTACACTGTGCAATCTTTTGAACTCTTAGCGAAGAAATTTGGATTCAAGCTCTAATCCCAAACCTTGCACCCCATTTTGGCCAAACTATTTTAGATCTTAAAACTCTCCTTTCAAAATATTTTACCAAATGCTTCTACGATGTCCTGAGACTTGTATTTCGTTTAAAATATTGCACTTTTCGATAAATCAAGTAAGGACAAAGTGGAAATAAATGGAAGGAAGGTGAACTCATTGAAAAATATTTATAAACATCTTACTTATAGGTTTGAAGTTGAAGGAAATAGGAGGGGAGGGAAGAAAACTAATTTAGGAAGAAGTTGAGCATTAAACAGTTGAGAAAGAATGAGCAGCCTTCACTAAATTAAGTATATCTCTTTGTAAACTTAGAATTTAAATGTGAGGCTATCACCATTGGAAAATTGTCTTCTGGGGCTTCAATTTAGACTCAAGAATCACCTAAAAATGAGTTCGGATGAGGGAGATATGCTCGTTTGAAATCGAGCCTGAAGATAGATTTTTGGAGCTGGCTGGCTCCATTTAGATCCGGCCGTGGCTCATTTAGTGCCGGCCGCTTTCAATGAAAATTTGTCCAGAATGTCTTTTTAGACTTGGTCTTGCATTTTTGGGTCCAACTGTGTGTTTTGGGGGCTCGCCGGCTCTCAATAGTGCCGACCGACTCTAAATAGTGCTGGCCGGCTCTCAATAGCGCCAAACAGACAGCTGGCGGAAATCACTCAGCTATCCATTTTTGAAGATATTTTCGACCAAATTGGCTCAAATTCTATAAGTAGACTCCCTGCATTCAAAATTCAAGGTTAGCAAATTTTCCAAAAGCTTTGAAGAGCTAAAAAGACCTCATTCCATCTTCCTTCCTCCTTTGACCTTCAAACTTTCTTTAGCTATACATACATAATACATACATCATTAGAGCTTGTTCTTGAAGCTTTTTGCTAGCGTTTCGAACCATATTGCATAAACTTGAGGGTGTTTGGAATCAAGTTTGATCAACAACCAAAGCTTACTCTCTTCAAGAGGTATAAGCTTGTCACCTTTTTCCTTGCTTTTATTTCAATCTTTTTCTATCTTTTTCTTGTGTTTTCATACTGTTTTGGATTCATTCCAAGTGTTGGAACTTAGGGTTGAATAGCTACCAAAGGTAGAGAGGCTCAATACCCTTTCTTGCACCTTATCCCATAGCTCATACCCTTGGTTTTTGCACTATTTTCTTTGGTTTTTACACTGATTTTCAAAGTTTAAAAAGGCTGAAAAACATGGTTTAAAAGTCTCAAAAGTGAAGGGGTTAACCACCTCTCCTTGATTTTGCTTACT
The DNA here is from genome assembly GCA_036172215.1 of Camellia granthamiana. Classification (NCBI taxonomy): domain Eukaryota; kingdom Viridiplantae; phylum Streptophyta; class Magnoliopsida; order Ericales; family Theaceae; genus Camellia; species Camellia granthamiana. The sequence goes on from CM069905.1 coordinate 66,920,913, forward strand.
AGCTTTATATCTTTTGCTTTGTCTATCTTTTTGTGCTGTTTAAACACACTTTTAGCCACTGTTTTTGGGCTGTTTTAGGACTGTTCTTGGACTATTTTGGGGCTGAAATATGTGATTTGTTCCATAGCATTTTCACTACTCTTTTTTCTTACTTTCTCTTGCTTTTAGCTACTCTTTTTTACATTTTAGGGGCCATTATGGGTCGTTTAATTCATTTAAATAGTTTATGCTTTGACTATCATACTTGTGTTGTAAGTCCTCATGGCTTCGGTTGTTTAGGCCTTAGGCATCGAGTCATTTGAGTTGATAGTTGTATTTACTTAGTTTTCATGCAAAGAGTTTCATTTTAAATAATCAACTTCGCATAATCATTTATGATACCTCCCTCTTTTCTTCTTTTTCTCTTTTTCGTTTGAGAGTGTTAGATTTATTTATTTTGATGATTTATTTAATTATCTTTTAATTTATTTGAAAGAGAAAAATAGAATCCAAAATTATTTTGATGATTTATTTAATTATAGTTTAATTTATTTGAAAAAGAAAAATAAAATCCAAAATTTAGAAAAATAGAATCCAAAATTTATTTTGATGATTTATTTAATTATGTTTTAATAGAATCCAAAATTTATTTTGATGATTTATTTAAATTATGTTTAATTTATTTGAAAGAGAAAAATAAAATCAAAATTTATTTTGTCCCATTATTTCTCACTTAAACTTTTATCCTAAATATTGTTTAAATGTATTTAATATTTGCTTAAATTAGGAGTTCATTTCAATCCAAAAATAATGCTCAAACCAGAGGTTCAAACAGCCCAAAACAAAGGTTCAAACAGCCAAGCACAGCAGCAGGCCAAAAGGTTCAAGTGAAAGATATTCAAATTAGTAATAATGGAGTGGAAGATATTCAAATTAGTAATGATGGAGTACAACGGCTATAAACGGCTATAAGTTTCATTATATGTACCAAAGTCTCTAATGTAAACAAGTTACACAAAAAAAAAAAAAAATCACAAAATATTCTTTGATCTATAATCACTCACAAATATTCTCTAAAAAATCCTCTGAGAAGTGTTCTTCAATTATTGTTTACATCCTCTTTCAGAAATTATACACTGAGACGTATAACTTTAAGCCTATCATTCCTGTGTGAGGTTTACAGAAAAACCAGAGCTTCATTTTTATATCTATATTTGAGAGATAATTCTTGTAGCTTTCTGTGAAAGCAAAAACATCTTCTTTTCAACATTGTAAGAGTGTAGTACACTCAGTATTCTTGACTTAGAAAGTTTGTGTAAAATCCGTGGAGGATTGCTCCATTTGTAAAGAGGTTGCTAGCACTCTCGTGAAGCTAGAGCATAGTGAAAAATCTCAAGTGAAACTTGAAGAGTGGACGTAGGCCAAGTTGAAATCGAACCACTATAAATTTGTTTGCCTCTCTCTCCCTTATCTCTTTATTTTATTTAAATTGATGTACCTATATTTCACATTTTCACTGTGCTAAAATCATTAAATGACATAGTTGTTAGAACACTTGTTTTTAATTATTTTTATTTCATTAACTATATTTATCTATTATGCTAGTTATAATTTTTATTAGGGTATTATTAATTTTTAATTGTAAAAACCTAATTCACCCCCCTCTTAGGTTGTCTTTTGGGTAACAATTGGTATCAGGGCCTAGACTCTTGTTTTAGATTTAACCATCTGAGAGTTTCGATCCATGGCAACCTTAACTGAAGGACAAGCCACAAATAGGCCACCATTGTTTGACGGAAACAACTATAGTCATTGGAAGGATAAGATGACCCTATACCTATAAGCCACTGATTATGCCATGTGGATTATCGTCACCAAAGGTCCAAAAATTCCTACCAAATTAATAGACAATATTGGTGTATCTAAAACTAAAGATGAATGTGATGAGAGGGATCATAAATTATTGCAAGCCAATGCTAAAGCCAAACTCACCATTGTTTGTGGATTAGACTCTAAGGAGTATAATAGAATTTCAAGTTGTGATTCGACAAAAGAAATTTGGGACAAACTTGAGGTAACGTATGAAGGTACAAACCAAGTGAAGGAATCTCGTATTGATAGGCTTGTTCATAGTTATGAATTGTTTAAAATGAACTCTGATGAATCTAGTTCAAGTATGTTTACTAGATTTACTGAATTGTAAACTCTTTGAAATCTCTTGGCAAAACTTATACTAACAGTGAGTTGGTAAGAAAAATTCTTAGGTGTTTACTAAAAAATTGGGAAGTAAAGGTCATGGCCATTATAGAAGCCAAAGATCTCTCCACACTTGGATTTGATGAGCTTATGGGTTCCTTTATGACTCATGAGATCACCATAAAAGGACATGAGGATGTTGAAAACAAAAAGAAAAGTGGAATTGCATTCAAAGCCTCATCAAATGAAAAAGAATATAAAAACTCCAGTGAGGATGAAAGCTATGCCATGTTTAGTAGAAATCTCAAAAAGCACTTCAAGAAAAACAATTATGGAGGAAGAAGACCTTTCAAAAAGGAGTACAACAAAGATAACAAGAAAGAACCTATTATTTGCTATGAGTGCAAAAATCCTGGACATATGAAGATGGATTGTCCAAAATTGAAGAATCATGGAAAAGACTACAAAAGAAACAAAAAGGTCATGGTAGTAGCTTGGGGAGAAAGTGAAGATGGAAGTTCAAGTGATGAAATTGAAAATGAAGTAGCCAACTTATGTCTCATGGCTCTTGAAGATAAAGACTCTACTCAAGATGAGGTAACTACTCTTTATGAAGAACTTGAAGGTGCATTCCATGAACTACAAGATGAATTTAGAAAAGTTTGTGCCAAAAATAATGTGTTAAAGAAATCTGTTGCATCTTTATCTATTAATGTAGAAGAATTAAAGAAAGAAAAAATTGTTTTGAAAAATGATTTTGATACTATCTTTAACGAGAAAACTACTTTAAAAAACAATATTGATGATTTAATAAAAACACTTGAAAATTTTGTAAAAGGTAGAAATAATCTCAACATGCTTCTTGGAAATCAAATATGTGTTTTCGATAAAACAGGCATTGGATATGACCTTATTTAAAAACAAAAGAATCTCAATACAATTTTTAAAAAGACACCTCTCATGACTCACCCTCATATTACTAGTTATTATTGTAGAAAGAAAGACCATTATATATCTTCTTGTCCATTCAAAAATAATATAAACATGGGAATTAAAAAGATTTGGATTGTTATGGGGTCTAACAAAATTAACCAAGAAGAACCCAAGAAACTATGGGTACCAAAAACCAACACTTGATTGTCATCTTGTAGGTTTGCTTTAAGTCCAAAGCTAAAGAAGAGAAGTGGTACCTTGATAGTGGATGTTCCAGACACATGACCGGAGATAAATCCTTCTTTACTAAACTATCATCGAAAGATGGAGGATTTGTTACTTTTGGAGACAACAAGAAAAGAAAAATCATCGGTATTGGTAGCATCGGTATTTCTCCTAACCCTTCTATTGAAAATGTTTTACTTGTTGATAGACTTAAGCATAACCTACTTAGTATTAGTCAATTATGTGATAAAGGTAATCGAGTTATTTTTTATAAATCACATTGCACAATTGAAAGCACAAATGATCATAAAGCTTTATTCGTTGGTAATCGTCATGATAATATTTATGTTTTTCATCTTAATGATCTCTATGCTAGTGATGTTAAATGTTTATATGTTGATAATGAAAATAGTTGGTATGGCATAGAAGACTTGGACATGCTCATATAGATTTAATTGCTAAACTTTTGAGAAAGGATTTGGTCATTGGACTTCCAAAAATTAAATTTGAAAAAGATCATCTTTGTGTGCCATCATCAAAAAGGGGGAGATTGTTAGACTTATTTATTTTGATGATTTATTTAATTATGTTTTAATTTATTTGAAAGAGAAAAATAGAATCCAAAATTTATTTTGATGATTTATTTAATTATATTTTAATTTATTTGAAAAAGAAAAATAGAATCCAAAATTTATTTTGATGATTTATTTAAATTATGTTTAATTTATTTGAAAGAGAAAAATAGAATCAAAATTTATTTTGTCCCATTATTTCTCACCTAAACTTTTATCCTAAATATTGTTTGAATGTATTTAATATTTGCTTAAATCAGGAATTCATTTCAACCCAAAAATAATCCCCAAACCAGAGGTTCAAATAGCCCAAAACAAAAGTTCAAACAGCCCAGCACAGCAGTAGGCCAAAAGGTTCAAGTGGAAGATATTCAAATTAGTAATGATGGAGTGGAAGTTATTCAAATTAGTAATGATGGAGTACAACGGTTATAAACGGCTATAAGTTTCATTATATATACCAAAGCCTCTAATGTAAACAAGTTACACAAAAAAAAAAAAAAACCAGAAAATATTCTTTGATCTATAATCACTCACATCTATTCTCTGAAAAATTCTCTGAGAAGTGTTCTTCAATTTTTGTTTACATCCTCTTTCAGAAATGATACATAGAGACGTATAGCTTTAAGCCTATCTTTCCCATGTGAGGTTTACAGAAAAACCAAAGCTTTACTTTTATATCTATCTTTGAGAGATAATTCTTGTAGCTTTCTGTGAAAGCAAAAACATCTTCTTTTCAACCTTGTAAGCGTGTAGTACACTCAGTGTTCTTGACTTAGAAAGACTGTGTAAATCCATGGAGGATTGCGCCATTTGTAAAGAGGTTGCTAGCACCCCCGTGAAGTTAGAGTATAGTGGAAAATCTTAAGTGAAGCTTGAGGAATAGACGTAGGCCGAGTTGAAGCTGATCCACTATAAATTTGTTTGCCTCTCTCTCCCTTATCTCTTTATTTTATTTAAATTGCTGTGGCTATATTTCACATTTTCACTGTGCTAAAATCATTAACTGACATAGTTGTTAGAACATTTGTTTTTAATTATTTTTATTTTATTAACTATATTTAGCTATTGTGCTAGTCATAATTTTTATTAGGGTATTATTAATTTTTAATTGTGAAAACCTAATTCACCCCCCTTCTTATGTTGTCATTTGGGTAACAAAGAGTTATTTCAAACGATTGATGGTTGTTCCAGGCATAGGAAAGAGGCCTATGCTCAATGGCTTAATCTCTACGAAGGTTCATCGTCAAGGCATATGCTTTCTTTCATGCCAAGAATCACTTATCGTTTGATATTCCTTTTCATTTAGTGGACTTAACCATCACTTTCGACAAATTGATTAAAGAATGGCAAGGACTAATAAAATCGGCTTAAAATGAACTAAACTAACATAAAGAAAATATTTAGAGTTGGTTGGATTCGGTCGGACGTTATGCCAAGTCCATCATTCCTAGAATTGTCATGTATCAATCCACGATATGTTGATAAGACTTGGTGAGTGTCTACTTTCCTCTTTGAGCCTTCATGATAAGAGGGAAGGGTAGTTTTCCATTACATTTATTAAATTTTGTCCAAATTATATTCGAAATCATCAAGCCATCAACTTGTGCCAATTGATGGTTTTGCACCCGAATTCACTCTTATCTTGAGTTTCATGATAGAGGAGACTAGAAGGGACAAACAGGGCCTAGAAAGGCTCTGTCTGCACTGTTCTCACCTCAGTACACAAAACATTTTTTGGCATAAAATTTAGCACCGACCGACACTTTTTTGTCCCGGCCGGCTCCCAATGTTTGGCAAGCAGTGAGCATTTGGCAGAAATAGAAGGCAGTGGCTGAGGGTGAGACAATGCAATCCAGGCAGACAGAGCAGCTTCTGGGCACTGTGCATGCAATCATTGTGCCTCATTGTTGCTTATATTTTGTAATTACTATTGTTATAAATAATTATTGTTGTAATTAATTATTATTGTTATAATTAATTATTGTTGTAGTTATTATTGCTGTTTATTTGTAATTGCATAGCTAGTTTATTGCTTATTCTAATATTCTTGTTGTAATAAATTAGATAGGTAGCTTAGTGTTCCTTGAATTTGTAATAAGTAGTTAATTAATTTAGCTGATTAATATTCGTTTTGAATTTGTAATAATTAGTTTAATTCGGATACTCGGACATTTATTCGGACCCTCTTTCATGAGGATAAATATATAATAATGGTGTATATCTTCTAACCCCCCATTTCTTTATCCCTTTTATTTACCCGCTTATGATGGTAGTGCAGAGCATCATGTTTACTGCATTTTCAGGTTTGCATACACTCGTCTCACATGCATTTGGGTTCGGCTCATCATACTAACCAATGTCAATGTCAATTTTATTACTCGAAAACGTAATTTATCACATGTCTTGAATTGGATCATATACCATGCTTATAGCCGAGCCTATAAAAAATTGCATAAATGTATGCATTGCATTAGTCACATTGCATTGTTTAGGAACATGCATATTTTCTAATTATTTTGCTTTGGTTGGCTTGCCTTGGAGTACTAGGTGAGCGTTTATTGCTTTAGCATCTTGCATTGCGTGTGATTATTGCCATAACGAGCATGGTTTTCATGAGGCTAATTGCTTACATGATATAACTCTTTAAATGCCTGTGGATGGAGGCTAATTGCTAAAATTGGGATAAGTTGATTAAATGTACAAACTTACCTTTTCAAGTGACGCGTATTCAAACCAATTTTCAAACAAACATGAAATCAAAGTGTTCCAACTTTTGCAAATTAGTCTATACTTGCGTACATCACCTAGTAAAGTTAGCCTAAATAATTGGAACAAGAGCATATAATGTACATAAAAATCATATCATGATTAGTAGAGGCTGATCTTTGATCGAGTGCTCAATTCATGACCTTCCCCTCTCATACCTAAGTTCCCGAGCCGAGACACTTTGGTGATGAGGGATAAGTGGCCTTTGGCACGAGTCATGGTTTTCCTAAATTTCTCAGAAATTTTTAAGCGGCGACTTTGTAATTTGGCAAAGCAGTCCATTTTTGGCATTTTGATTCAAAATCGATTTTTCAAAAGATTTGCCGGATTTGGACTCTTTTGTGTTTATCTATTTCACATTGCACTTGTGAAATCAGATTCAAAACCACGAGAGTTTGAACTGTGGGGTTAGTCATATCCGAAAGGAGCACGAAATGCAAACTACAGTTTCTGGCGACTCCGATGGGGATTAGAGAACTTGACTTGAAACTCATGATGTGAAGTTTTATCTACATGTGTATATTTTTTGCATTACATTTGCATTTGTTACTTTAAGTTATTGTGTTTTCCATCTGCTATTCTTGAATAGTTTGTCGGAGGCTTACTAAAAGGCTGGCCAGTCATGGGCCCCTTGGATTTGGATTACCGCTCTACCGTTTGATCCTCCGTTCCTTTCTCGATATTAGGTGCAAGAGGTATATTAGGTAGTCTTGCTGAGGTACCCCTTTTGACTAATTAGCCTAATTGCATATAGTTAGCCTTAGTAACTTTTCAAACATAGGACATGATGTCCTCCTATTTACTAGGCTATTGTGATGCCATTTGTTTGAATAGTAAAGCTATAGATCACTCCAAAAGCTAGGACAGGGAAACCCTAACCTCTTATAAGGGTGTTTTGAGTGCTTTTGTGCAAAATGTGAAATCTTTGGAACTATGTGATGCAATCCTGGGTGAGTCTTAATCTTAATGCGATTCCTTTCAAACTTGAGGGTCATATCAGAATTAGAATTTGGGTCAAAATCTAGGGGTTTGTGTTTGATATGGGTGAATTATAATCAGAACCAGAACCAGGGCCAAAAATTATATCTTGTTTTGTTTTCATCAGCATACTTGGTATCCCGATTTGATGGAGCACTTGTTTTTAATACTAGGTTTGTCTGAGCCAATGAAGGAGTAGTACCTAATTCAGAAAAGGCCTAGCTCAATCCGACCCAGAAATCCTTAACCCATCACAATCGATCCAATCCCCCAAAAAAAAAAAACCCACTCAGCAAAGGTTTGGTCCATCTGATTCCTATAAGCCAACTTAGAAAAGATCCATCCAATGCCAAAAAACGAATTCTAAAAAGCCCAATCCAATCAAACTTGTCTAGACTAATCCAAACCAGATACATCAAGTGTAACCAGGTCGAAATCCTTGTCAGTCAGCTCTTAGCCTACACCCATCCATTTCCCCGATTGCCAGCTCAGCAGACCCGTAATGGCTCAAAGTCCAGAAGAAGTTGTGGCCATGATAACGGCCCTAAACTAGGGATTTGCCATGCAGGATGAGACCAGTGCTGAAATGCAACCTTCATCTAGGGCATCTACCACACATCCAATCTCGGGTCCCTAGCCGAACTTTGACCCACCTCCGCCAACTGAAGATTTGCAAGGTCCAGACCCTCGAGGAGGGTTGGCTCAAGTTCTAGTTTTCAGACCCCTGGTGCAGCCTAATGAGGGGCTTTTTCCCCTTGATATGAATGAGCTCGACCTGACCTTGTTAAAAATTGCTAACCTTGAGAAGTAGTTCAAAAGGGCATAGGAAATTAACTTTATTCCCGATATTGAGGGTGGGTACACTGAGCTTGCCGTAAGGCTCCAAACAGATTCAAAATGCCACACATTGACCGTTTCGACAGGGTTGGAGATCCTATGGTACATATCCAGCTTTTCTTAGACGTCCTGAAACTGATGGGTTTGACTAAGCCTCAGAAACTCACTCTGTATGGAAGAATCCTGTCGGGTATAACAGCCATTTGGTACACCAAGTTGGAGGATAAAGTGAAGCAGAACTGGGAAGATTTGGCAAAGGCATTTGTCAATCAATATTCTTATAATACCCAATTGAAATGACCACCCAAGAGCTTGAAGCAACCCACCAGAATCCCAAAGAACCTTTTGTGGAATTTGTTGAAAGGTGGAGAGCAAAGGCAGCACAAATGACAGATCGTCCTTCTAAGAGGGACCAAGTGTGGATAGTGGTGCAGAACCTTGAGCCAAATATGTTACAAAAGATAATAGTCGCTCCCCTGTTCACTTTCAAAAATTTACATGAATTGGGGATTCAGATTGAAAGTGCATTTAACAGAGAGATTATTCCTAGGGTAAGTGAACCAACAAGGAGGGTGTTTTTCGGGGCGTACCAATGCCAGTAGTAGCACTATTCCCAAACCCGTTGAAATCAATACCATTGCCACCACTCCTAAAACTACCGACCCTTTTGCCAATACCAACCCACAAACAACGCACCTGAGCTCAAGGCAGAACCCGAGCTCAAGGCAGAAGTTTCACCCCTTTACATATGAGCCTAACCAACGCACTAAAAGTTTTGATGGAAAGAGGGTATCTCAAACCCCTTTATCCCTAACCTCTTCCTGGCCCACTCTAGACATAATGCCACCAAATACTGTGCGTACCATCAGCAGCGCAGTTATGGCACTGATCGTTGCTACCACCTTCATCATGAGGCTCAGAATCTCATCGACAACCAGACAATAGCTCCACCTTAAGAACTTAATGTTACCACCAACCCACTTACCATCCGTGACCAAGTACCTCCTTATCACCTTAACCTCATCCATACACTAACTCCTACCTTCGACCCTAGTATGTATGTCACTCAATCCCATCTGCCCAAGCCAGAGGTGTTCATTGTTGAAAGTACCGATTTGTGCATAATGGATACACCCACTCCGGTTCAAACACCCCAAGAGCGCCAAATGGCCGAACCCACTACTACTGAGATGTTGAGAATGATTGAAGACCTTCAAGGAACGGTAGCAGATTTAACCTTTGGGGTTCCGACCCCGTCAAAGAATTCTCCAATCTTGGAGAAACTAAAAGTGAAATGGGCCAATCAAAAGCGAACATGGTCGAAGTAAGTAGCAAGAATGAGTCTGGGGTAACTATTGGTCCCTATGCATATTTTCGGTGGGCTATTGAAACTTTAAAAGTCAAAGGGTTGAACAAACAGCAAGTGCTCACCAGTCGTTGCAAAGATTGTGGATGACACTTTTATTGCTCAGGTTGGGAGCATTTTGAATCAGAGGGTAAGCCATGAAAATGGATGCTTTACCAGAAACACCCCTCCTAATTTCCATCCCAAACCCATGAATACCCAGCCAATACCCGCTAACCCATTTGCCAACGTTTCTAAACCCGATGCTTCTTCTTCCCAAAAACAAACCTTCGCCCATCTCCATATGAGCCCACCCTCGCCTTGAAGGTACTGATGGAGAAAGGGCATCTTAAACTGTTCAATCCTCAACCTCTCCCTAATCCTCTCTCACCTAGACATGACCCTACCCAATATTGCACATTCCATCAACAGTACGGTCACCATACTGACCGTTACTTTTGCCTTCGCCATGAAATTCAAGACTTGGTTGACAAAAAGATCATCACCCCACCAGAAAATCCCAAAGCTGTCAATGAACCTCTCCCTAACTACAATAGATTGCCACTCCACAACATAAATCCCATCTATGGCTTACCAACAACCAACCTTGACCCTCACCAACATGGTTAAAAAGATGTGTGGGGACAACCGAGGTAATTGTGAGGCTTGATCTATGAGACTCAGTTTGAAAGTCTGAAATCAATTCTACTGGGTGTGGATGCTAGCATTGCTGAAGCGAAGGCAGGTTTAAACCCTCCCTTGGGCTACTTGAAGTTGTTTTTGAATTCCGCAGATAGAGAGTAAAAACCCCTTTTGTCTCAAGGGTACTGATTTTGTTTTGAGTTATTTTCTTATAAATAGTTGAGTTGTGTATCGAGTTGTGAGTTTATTTTTCTTTGCCTTTTCTTGTGTTGCGTCAGTTGAGTCTTTTCCTTTGAGTCGCTCTCGCCTACCCTCAGGTCGTCGTTGTTTTCAATAAGAAAGCAGGAGTCAAGTTTTTGATCATTTTGTTGTGCTTACAGTAATGCATGTATGACCTTTTAAAAATGGAAAAGCTTTGCATTTGTTTTTTTGAATGAGATTCCATTAATAAGCGCAAGTGTTGAGAAGGATCCTCTAAATGGTTTGAGTGGATTCTGAATTATCGGTGCAAAGTCCTTCATGATCTCAAAAGTTTAAGCTGCTTCTTCAGCTGTTTCTTCTACAAAACCTACGAAGATAGGTTCATAATTGTGCATGGAATTCTACTTTGTACTGGGGATCCTCTTCATCGTTAGGCGATCATTTTGGCAAGTACAAGGCGGCTTTCAGACCTCATAATTATAGAATTTCTCCATGGTGTTTTCGTTATTTCAAAAAGAAATGGATAAAAGATATCAAAAGAAAAAAGAGAAGAGAAAAGAAAAAGGAAAAAAGAAGAAAAAGAAAAGAAAAGGGAAAAGAAGTCAACCATCAAGCCAGGGGTATTCATTGGAATAAAGTCCAATCAACTGTGAGAAAGGAAACTGTTGTCTGAATTTGGGGAAGCCAATGCGATGAGGTACCACATTGCAAGAAGAACTAACTCTAAAAATGGAGTGAAAGAAAGGACGAAAACATGCATAAGAAAATAGAGAACCAATCTCAAATCAAGGTGAAGCCAATTCCCGTATCAGGGAAATGATAACTATTGATCAAATTCACTGCAAATGTTGTAACGCTATCTTTGAGAGGCTCACTAGGCCGAAAACCCGAAAGGGCAACCTAGGCAAAAGTTAGAGCATGAAAAATGAGAAATCAAACAAATAGAACTCGCAAGGTTGAAAACCCTGAAGGGGCAACTTTGGCAAAAGTTAGAGCGCAAAAGGAGAGTGTCAAAATCCGAGTGAACCTTAGCCATGAACTATGTTGACCTGATTTCCATTCTTGGGATACGTAAGCAACTTCATCCTGAAGTTCGGTCTCAACCATATCTATCTTGTTCGTCTCAACCAAATCATCTTGTCTGATTCACGTCGTCAACTTCACATCAATCCATGAGCTACACCGACTACTACACATACTTGCGTTGGGTAAGAAGGAACTAGCTTGAATCAACAAGTGGAGAAATTTTCAATACTTGAACTTATCAGTAATCTCTAACTTAAGCAAAAAATGAATCAAAACTCAGGTTTTGCGACATTGAGTTTTAAAGGGAACATAAGTAATACTAGGGGCACTATGAATGATCAGTCACCTTGAGTCTTTTTCTACTTTTGGGTCAGTTGTGAGTTCTGTTGTGTCGTGCTTGGTGTTTATTTCAGTCTGCGCTATTCATCAAGTCACCATAACATGTCTGTTGCTCAAAAGTGCTCTTCATCTAGTCACCATAGTGTGTTTGTCACTCAAAATCTAACAGAGTGGCATCGCCAAAATTCCATACACGAATGTTTGCTCTAAACTCAAAAACAAGTCCATGTATGGAATTTATAAACAAATTGAGAGTGCCTATACAAAAGGCATCGCATTTATGATCATTGCAAAGTGTATATGAGGAATCCATCACTGCATTAGAGGAGACTGGAGTAAGTTCTCAACATGCTCAGACAGGAGAGAAGCATGAGTCTGATTGGTTGGCAACCATCCCAGGATCTAATGATCCCCATTACACGTGTCTGCATGATGTTGAAAAAAATGTGGCCAGTGATTAGACACTAGGGGCACTTTTCAGTACATCTAACCGCGTCATCCATCGAACAAGGGGCATAAACCCAACCAGTGGCCAATGACTGGACACTAGGGGCAATTTTCAATACATCTGATTGGGTCATCAATTAAACAAGGGGCATGAACCTAACCTTTCTCTCAATCCACTCAAAGCCATTTATCGGGCACTTTTTCCTGGATTTGGGTGACCTCACCCCCATAATGATTCTGATATGATTCAGCTTTTGAAAGTTGTCTCCGACCATTTCAAAACTCTCTTGGGATTGCCATTTTTCCCTGTGATTAATATGTGTGCGTTATGCATACATGCTCATACATTCTAGGTGATTTGAATTGCATGATTGGTTGCTCCTGTTTTGTCGAGTTACCTTCCACGGTATTTTTCAATTACATTTTAATAAGTTGTGGCAAGTTGATTTCAAATAAATTGTGACAAGTTGCCTTGCACTCATTTCATAAGGTACATGACACATTACTCTGAGTACTACTCATTTCGCTCTACATACCATGCATCTTTCAGTTTGTATTGCACTATTTTGTGCACCTTGAGTTTGTACTGTTTTGTGCATTCACCTTGTATTGCACTGTTTTGTGCACTTTGCATCGCACTATTTTGTGCATTCACCTTGTATCGCACTGTTTTGTGCACTTTGCATCGCACTATTTTGTGCATTCATATATCTTCACTTTGTATCACACTGTTTTGTGCACATTGAGTTCGCACTATCTTGTGCACCCTATATCGCATTGTTTTGTGCACCTTGAGTTCGTACCATCTTGTGCACTTTGCATCGCACTGTTTTGTGCACCTTGAGTTCGCACTATTTTGTGCACCTTGTATCGCACTATTTTGTACACCTTGAGATCGCACTGTTTTGTGCATTCACTTTGTATCGCACTATTTTGTGCACCTTGAAATCGCACTGTTTTTTGCATCCACCTTGTATCGCACTGTTTTATGCACCTTATATCGTACTATTTTGTGCACCTTGAGATCGCACTATTTTGTGCATTCACTTTGTATTGCACTATTTTGTGCACCTTGAAATTGTACTGTTTTGTGCATTCACTTTGTATCGCACTGTTTTGTGCATTCACCTTGAGTTCACATTGTTTTGTGCACCCTGTCTCACACTGTTTTGTGCATCTTGCATCGCACTGCCTTGTGCACCTTGCATTGCACTGTTTTGTGCACCTTGAGTTCGCACTGATTTGTGCACTTTGTATTGCACTGTTTTGTGCACCTTTATCGCACAATCTTGTGCACCTTAAGTTAGCACTGTCTTGTGCATTCATTCACCCCACACTGTTTTGTGCACCTCACCCATACTGTCTTGTGCACTCACTGGGTCTAGGAGACCATAAATCCTTTAGAGGTGCAATTCCTTTTGTGTTTGTCATGCTCGAATGGCTTCAGGTGGTCTGGTATAGCCACCTGACTGTGTTTGTAGTGAGTTCCTAGGATACCAACTGAGATGGTGGAAACTAGAGTTCGAATGGCGATGCCTAGAACGCAAAGGTTCGGAATTTTTGAGACTAAAGTCTAGTTTAAATACCCAAGGATGTATCCTCGGCTTGAAATATGTATGGCAACCCCATAGGTTGAGGTAGCTTGTATGCGCCTCAATTCTGGATACTAAACCAACCTAGTCTGTCACCGTATTGGAGAATAGGGAAAGTTACAAACATGGCTAGGGAGAAAAGTAGTACCCATGGTTTAGAAGCGCAAGATGAAGGAAGAAGTCTTAAAGCCAAAAAGAAAAGGAAGATCCAAAGTCATTGCCAATTACCCCTGTAAGGTACTTTCATTTCCCGATTGCTACATCATAGTTATTATCTATTGCATTATTATCTATTATCTTTATCGCATTGCATATAGCATTTATTGCATGCATCTATTACACTATTCATTACATCTATTTTATTACTTTCATGCTTTCCATATTGCTTAGTTTGGCATGTGCTCATACCTTTCCCTCTTTGAAATATAGTTCTGTCATGTGTAAGTACCCATGCTGCGCTAAGGCCAGTATTTGAGGGTGTCGGCACTATTTCTGTGTTAGACGTGATTTGTTTTGTGTCCATACTTTTTCTAGGTAAGACGTGGTTCGGCCTGCACCCCATATTCACTTCATCCATTACATCTATGGCATTTTTTTGTTGTATTCAGCATTTAGGATCATTATCTTTCCTAACAGATCATTCCTCACTTATATCATATCACCCAATTACTTGTACTATTTCTCTTTCTACTTCTTTTCTATATGAAACGTAGGTTGATTTGCATCCCCATTCCTTTATGATATTTGTGTGGTAAGCACTGCTTGTGGCTTAGATTGCTTATATTGTATATCATTTGCATTCTGCCTCTGAACTACCCTGGTTTGATTCCTTGCAAAGGGATACATAGGCAACCCTCAGGTTCAACCAACTGCATCTGCATTTTGTTTGTTTGCCCAAGTTTTACGGCCTTGTCAAAATGGGTTGTCTTTAGGCTTTGACATTCACTAACGTCATTTCATGACTTTAAGCTCTGTCAAAGAGGGGCAACTATAGACACCGCATTTTTGACCGCCCTTAAGACTTGGGCGCTTTATTCCAAACACCTGATGATGAAAGTTATACTGTGCAATCTTTTGAATTCTCAACGAAGAAATTTTGATTCAAGCTCTAATCCCAAACCTTGCACCCCATTTTGGCCAAACTATTTTAGACCTTAAAACTCTCATTTCAAAATATTTTTTCCAAATGCTTCTACAATGTTTTGAGACTCGTATTTCATTTAAAATATTACAGTTGTCGGCAAAACCGAGTAAGGACAAAGTGGAAATAAATGGAAGGGAAGGTAAACCTCTTTGAAAAATATTTAAAACACCTTTATTTATAGATTTGGAGTTCAAAGAAATAGGAGGGGAGGGAAGAAAACTAGTTTAGGAAGAAGTTGAGCATCAAACCTTTGAGAAAGAATGAGAAGCATTCACTAAATTAGGTATATCTCTTTGTACACTTAGAATTTAGATGTGAGGCCACCACCACTGGAAATTATACTTCTAGGGCTTCAATTTAGACTTAAGAATCACCTAAAACCGAGTTTGGATGAGGGAGATATGCCCGCTTGAAGTCGGGCCTGAATACATATTTTTGGAGCCAATCGGCTCCATTTAGATCCATCCGTGGCTCATTTAGTGTCGGCCGGCTTTCAATGAAAATTTATCCAGAATGCCTTTTTAGACCTGGCCTTGCATTTTTGGGTCCGGTCGTGTGTTTTGGGGGCCGGCTGGCTCTCAATAGTGCTAGCCGGCTCTCAATAGCGACAAACAGACAGCTGGCGAGAATCAACCAGCTGTCCATTTTTGAAGATATTTTCGACCAAATTCTATAAATAGACCCCCTGCATTTAGAATTTAAGGTTAGCAAATTTTCCAAAAGCTTTGAAAAGCTAAAAAGACTTCATTCCATCTTTCTTCCTCCTTTGACCTTCAAACTTTCTTTAGCTATACATACACAATACATACACCATTAGAGCTTATTCTTGAAGCTTTTTGCTAGAGTTTCAAACCATATTTCATAAACTTAAGGGTGTTTGGAATCAAGTTTGATCAACAATCAAAACTTGCTCTCTTCAAGAGGTATAAGCTTGTCACCTTTTTCCTTGCTTTCATTTCAACCTTTTTCTATCTTTTCCTTGTATTTTCCTACTGTTTTGGATTCATTCCAAGTGTTGGAACTTAGGGTTGAAGAGCTACCAAAGGTAGAGAAGCTTAACACCCTTTCTTGCACCTTATCCCATAGCTCATACCCTTTGTTTTTGCACTCTTTTCTTTGGTTTTTACGCTGATTTTCAGAGTTTAAAAAGACTAAAAAACATGGTTTAAAAGTCTCAAAAATAGAGGGGTTAGCCACCTCTCCTTAATTTTGCTTACTAGCATTATATCTCTTGCTTTTGTCTATCTTTTTGTGCTATTTAAACACACTTTTAGCCACTATTTTGGGACTGTTCTTGTACTGTTTTGGGGCTGAAATATGTGATTTAAAATTGCAAAAAGTGGAGGGGTTAGCCACCCCTCCTTAGGCTTTGTTCCATAGCTTTTTCTCTACTCTTTTTACTTACTTTCTTTTGCTTTTAGTTACTATTTTTTACATTTTAGGGGGCGGTTATGGGCTGTTTAATTCATTTAAATAGTTTATGCTTTAAATATCATGCTTGTTGTATTGTAAGTCCTCATGGCTTTGGTTGTTTAGGCCTTAGACACCGAGTCATTTAAGTTGATAGCTTTATTTACTTAGTTTTCATGCGAAGAGTTTCATTTTAAATAATCAACTTCGCATAATCATTTCTACCACCTCCCTCTTCTCTTCTTTTTCTTTCTTTCGTTTAAGAGTTATTTCAAACGATTGATGGTTGTTCGAGGCATGGAAAAGAGACCTATGCTTAATGGCTTAATCTCTACGGAGGTTCATCGTCAAGGCATAGGCTTTCTTTCATGCCAAGAATCACTTCTTGTTTAATATTTCTTCTCATTTAGTGGACTTAACCATCACTTTTGGACAAATTGATTAAAGAATGGCAAGGACTAATAAAATCGGCCTTAAAATGAACTAAACCGACATAAAGAAAATGTTTAGAGTTGGTTGGATTCAGCCGGACGTTATGCCAAGTCCATCGTTCTTAGAATTGTCACGTATCAATCCATGATATGTTGATAAGACTTGGTGCGTGTCTACTTTCCTTTTTGAGCCTGCATGATAAGAGGGAAGGGTGGTTTTCCATTGCATTTATTAATTTTTGTCCAAATTGTATTCGAAATCATCAAGCCATCAACTTGTGCCAATTGATGGTTTCGGACTCGAATTCACTCTACTCTTGAGTTTCATGATAGAGGAGAGCAGAAGGGACAAACAGGGCCTAGAAAGGCTCTGTCTGCACTGTTCTCACCTCAGTACAAAAACATTTTTTGGCATAAAATTTAGCGTCGGCCGACACTTTTTTGGCCCGGCTGGCTCCCAATGTTTGGCAAAGCAGTGAGCTTTCGGCAGAAATAGAAGGCAGTGGCTGAGGGTGAGGCAGAGCAATCTGAGTAGACAGAGCAGCTTCTGGACACTGTGCATGTGATCATTGTGCCTCACTGTTGCTTATATTTTGTAATTACTATTGTTATAAATAATTATTGTTGTAATTAATTATTATTGTTATAATTAGTTATTGTTGTAGTTATTATTGTTGTTTATTTGTAATTGCATAGCTAGTTTATTGCTTATTCTAATATCCTTGTTGTAATAAATTAGATAGGTAGCTTAGTGTTCCTTGAATTTGTAATAAGTAGTTAATTAATTTAGCTGATTAATATTCGTTTCAAATTTTTAATAATTAGTTTAATTCGGACACTTGGACATTTATCTGGACCCTCTTACATGAGGACAAATATGTAATAATGGTGTATATCTTCCAACCCCTATTTCTTTCTCTTTTTTTATTTACCCGCTTATGATGGTAGTGTAGAACATCATGTTACTTAGCATTCTCATGTTTGCATACACTCGCCTCACATGCATTTGGGTTTGCCCTCATCATACTAATCAATGTCAATTTCAATTTCATTGCTCGAAAATATGATTTATCACATGTCTTGACTTGGATCATATACCATGCTAATAGCCGAGCTTATAAAAAATTGCATAAATGTATGCGTTGCATTAGTTACATTGCATTGTTTAGGAACTTGCATATTTTCTAATTATTTTGCTTTGTTTGGCTTGCCTTGGAGTACTAGGTGAGCGTTTATTGCTTTAGCATCTTGCATTGTGTGTGATTATTGCCATAACGAGCATTGCTTTCCATGAGGCTAATTGCTTAAATGATATAACTCTTTGAATGCCTGTAGATGAAGGCTAATTGCTAAAATTGGGATAAGTTGATTAATGTACAAACTCACCTTTTCAAGTGACGCGTATTCAAACCAATTTTCAAACAAACATGAAATCAAAGCGTTCCTGCAAATTAGTCTATACTTGCATGCATCACCCAGTAAAGTTAGTCAAAATAATTGGAACAAGAGCATGTAATATACGTAAAAAATCACATCATGATTAGTAGAGGCCGATCTTTGATCGGGTGCTCAATTCATGACCTTCCCCTCTCATACCTAAGTTCCTAAGCCGAGACACTTTGGTGATGACGGATAAGTAGCCTTTGGCATGAGTCATGGGTTTCCTAAATTTCTCAGAAATATTTAGGTGGCGACTCTGTAATCTAACAAAGCAGTCCATTTTTGGCATTTTGATTCAAAATCGATTTTTCAAAAGATTTGCTGGATTTTGACTCTTTTGTGTTTATTTATTTCACATTGCACTTGTAAAATCAGATTCAGAACCACGGGAGTCCGAACTGTAGGGCTAGTCGTATCCAAAAGGAGCACGAAAAGCAAGCTACATAATCGGGCTACAAGGCCCACCTTATGTAATCAATTTCCAATTAATGAAAAGTTTCGATCTTTTTGCCCAGTCACTATGTGTCTTCTTCAATGTTTTACATCATTCTGGTAGCATGCCTAGCCCAAACTAATTAGCTCGGCCTTACCTGATCCTGCCAACCTCTTTAGCCGAGGTAAAACGCCCCCGGCTAAAGACTTCAAAAGCTTGTGGTTGGTCAATCCTACCAACCTTCTTTAGCCTAGATACTCATCTCGGCTAAAGATTGCAAAAAAACTTATTAGTTGAACCTGCCAACTTCTTTGCCCAAGATAACCATCCTCGGCTAAAGAGTCCAAAAAGTTGTGTTGGTCAAACCTGCCAAACCTTCTTGGCCGACGATAACCATCCTCAGCTAGAGAGTCCAAAACATTTGTTAGTCAAACCTGTCAACCTTCTTTGGCATAGAATACTCATCTCGGCTAAAGAGTGGAAAAATATTGTTAGTCAGACCTGTCAACCTTCTTAGCCGAGATAACCATCTCGACTAAAGAGTCTAAAATGTTTGTTGGTCAAACTGGCCAACATTCATTGCCCACAGTTAGGCAAAGAGTGCAAAAAAAGTTGCTGGTTAAACCTGCCAACCTTCTTTACCCTAGATCCTCATCTCAGCTAAAGAGTGCAAAAAGTTGTGTTGGTCAAACCTGCTAACCTTCTTTAGCCTAGATCCTTATCTCGGCAAAAGAGTGCAAAAATTGTGTTGGTCAAACTTGTCAACCCTTCATTGCCTCCCAATTGGGAAAAGAGTGCAAAAAAGTTTTCTTTACAAACAAAATAAATACAAGTACAAAAGGAAATTATATCGGAAAAAATGTCTTGTTTTATTAAATGTAAACAAAATTACAAGAGTAAAAAGCCAAAAATAAAATAACTTTGAGATTGGCCGTGTTCAACGGCCTTGGGATACCTCGGCCGTCCACGTCTTTGAGGCAGTAAACTCTTTTTCTTGCTAAGCCCATCACTTTGTACGGACCCCTCCCAGTTGGGTCCCAGTTTGCCATCCCCAGGCACCAAAGTGTTTCCCATTACTTTGCGTAGCACCCAGTCTCCAACCTTAAATTGCCTTGGATGCACCGCCTTGTTGTATTTTCTAGACAGCTCCTGTTGATAGGAGGCGATGTGGACCAAGGCCCTTTTTCGTCTTTCTTCACGCAAGATCCAGTTCTAAGGCTATGGCCTCTCCATTTAAATTTGGATTGAAATTTTTGCTTCTAATAGTAGGAAGGCCGACTTGTAAAGGGATTTGCTTCCATGCCATAGGCTAAGAAAAAAAGGCGTTTCACCGGTCGACTGCCTGGGTGTAGTTCGGTAAGCCCATAAGACGTAGGGAAGTTTTCAACCCATTTTCCTTTTGCTTTTTCCAGCCTCTTCTTCAGACCATCTAAAACTACTTTGTTAGAAGCTTCGGCCTGGCCATTAGCTTGAGGGTAGGCCGGCGTGGAGTTATAGAATTCTATCTTGTGCTCTTCGCAAAAACCCCTAAAGATTTTTCCATCAAACTGGGTGCCGTTGTTAGATATCAAGGCCTTAGGAATTCCAAATCGGCGTTATGATGTTCTACTACACAAACTTCTTGACGTCCTTTTCTTTGATGGACACAAGCGCCCTTTGCCTCCATCTATTTTGTGAAGTAGTCTGTAGCCGTAATAAAGAACTTTTTGTTGCCTGGCGCGGTTTGGGGGTGGTCCTACTATGTCTAAGCACCCATATTGCAAAAAGGCCAATGGCTGGTCAAAGGTAGGAGCTCTCTAGTCGGTTGATGGATTTGATGTGTGAACTTCTGGCATTTCTCGCACTTCTTGGCATACTTCTCTGCATCTGCTTGCATGTATGGCCACCAACACCCCTGTGAGATGGCTCGGTAGGCTAAAGATCTCCTTTGTTGGTGGCTTCCGCAAATGCTCTCGTGAATTTCAAACAAGAATGCTTCGACCTTGCTTGGATGGACGCACTTTAAGTACAGTCCTGTAAAGGACCTTTTTGTACAATGCTAGTGATGGGGAGAGCCAAAATTACTTTGACTTCGCCATAATCATATTGGCCTCCTTCTTGTCCTCTTGGAGAATGCCATCTTTTAAAAACACCACAATAGGGTCCATCCATAAGGAACCTAGTTTTTTGCAGCATACCTCGGTCACTTCGGATTCCTCAATGCTTGGTCTTGGCAAGAAGTCCACTAACAATGGGCATGGGATAGATGTGTTCGACATTGACGCAAAACCGACCAGTTCATCTATCTTGCTATTTTCTTCTAGGCCGATTTGCTCTATCATCATGACTTCAAACTTCATGATCTCATTTCTGACCAACTTTTGTTACTTGGCCATTCTATTATCCTTCAATTCATGATCGCCCAAAATTTGGTTACCTACAAGTTGGGAGTCGCTGCACATCATCAGCTCAGTGGCCTTCATTCGGCAGGCTGACTTCAAACCGACTAACAATGCTTCATACTCTGCCTCATTATTGGATGCTGGGAAACTGAGGTTGATGGCTTGTTCAATGGTCAAGCCGTCTGGTGAGATGAGGACTATCCTAAGTCTAGCCCCATGCCAGTTGGATGCTCCATCCACAAAGAGTTTCCACATCTCTCCTACGAACAACTTCTAGCAAGTGAAGGGATCTGAGGAAGCTTTAGGATCAGGGATGTTGACGACGCCTTCTTTTAAGTTTTCGTCCGTCGTTGGGATTTGATCCTCACTGCCTGGTTGTCCCATCACTTCGCTTTTAGGTGCGTCCTTGCTTGTAGTTGTAGACACCCCATTTTTGATTGACCTTAAGACTCAGACGTCATCGTGCGCATGTTTGTGCTGGTTTTGGGTGCTCGAAGGTCTCGGCCGGGCGCCTTGTCTTTGAACCTCTAAACCCTCTATGTTTTGGCCTTGTTTTTTAGGCCAAACCTTGGTGTCTCTTGGCTGAAGAAGAGTGGGGCCTTGCCGGCCATTTCTGGCAATTGCCAGCCACTTTTTTTCCTTACCAGCTAGTTGGAGTGGTCGGCCAGCTAGTTGAAATAGCCAGTCGGCCACTTAGCCGGCTGGCAGCCAATTTTTCTCCTTTTTAGATATTTTCAGATCTTTTGAGCCAATTGTGGCTCACTGAACTCATCTCCATACACGTGTATGGAGGGATCAAGCAAGCCTTTTTGGCTTACTTGCTCTATATAAGGGGAGCTCCCTCCCCCCTTTTGAGGGTTCAGATTTTTCAGAGCTAAAATCTCCCTCTCTCTAGAATTCTCACTCTCTCTCTATATTGTGCTATATTGAGTTCAAAAGTGTGTTTTCTTCACATATTTGCACTAAGACACCTAGTCAAACACCTTCACCTTAGTGTTGAGGATCTTGGAGGCCTTATTTGAGCTCCTTGGAGTGGTTTTGGCTTGGTTTTGGCTCAGAAGCTTGCTGTTTTCTTGTTGTGCTACAAGGGTAAGAAACTACCTCTTTTAAGCTTTGTTCTAGTTCATTGTTTTGCCACCTTTGCATGATGTTTTGAGGCTGCTTTTAACCTCTTAAAAACTCTGATTTTAAGGCTTGAAAATGTTGGTTTGAGTCTTGTGTGGTTAGGGGGTGTTTTCTCCTTTTTTGCTCTTAGGCTTGAAAAGCCTTTTGAGCCACCTTCCTTAGCTTTTGTAAAAGCCTTTGCTTGGTCTTTCTACCATTGAAACTCAAAGGAATTTCAGTGGTGGAAAGGTAGTCTTGAGGTCCAAAATAGGAGAGGGTGGTCCCCTCTCCTCATCTCTTTCTTGCATGTGTTGATGGCCCACCACATGAGCATGCGTTCTACTTCTTTGTGGCTTTGTTCAAGCATATTTTTATGACTTTTTAGACCTGCCATAACTCTGTTTTTGGCTTGTTTGATCATTGGTTGCTTGCTCTTTGCACTTGTAGTGTAATCTTGATCAGTAGCCTTGCATGCCTAGTAAGTTAGCTTGTTATTCTAGCATGTGTTGGCTTAATCTCAGCCCATTTTTGGTCTTATTTCAGCATGTTGTAACTCTGTTTTGGCCTGGTTGAGTCACCACTTGCACGCTTTTTACACTTGTAGTGTAACCTTGCTCACTAGCTTTGTATGTTTGCTACTTTAGCCCATCATTCTAGCTTATTTTGGCTATACTTCAACATGCTTTTACTCATGTTTTAGCATGCTTTAACTCTTTTTGGAGTGGTTTAGGTCATATGAGGCTTGCTTTGTATGGCTATAGCATGATAGGCTCTAATGGCTTTGTGTTTTGAGTCTTCTAGCATGCTTTGCTTGGGTTGTTTGCATGATTTGGCATCATTTGATATGAGATTTCAGAGCATATATCACTATCATACTCTCATATGTATCACTCTTTCAATGCTTTTGAGAGGTTGAGTCTCATGCCTTGTTTGTGAGCCAATACATAAGCATATCTTTCTTGCCATCTATGCTGCAAGTCTAGCATGTTTTTGCTACTGTTTCGACCTGCCTTAGGTCTGTTTTGAATGGTCAAGGTCATTTGAGCATTGTTTAGTATGGTTGTAGTGTAAAGGGCCTTGACTAGCGTTGAGTTTTGAGGCCTTTAACCTGTTATGTATGTGATGCTTGCATGGTATGGCACCATTTAGCATGTAATTTCAGTGCATATAGTGTAGTCACACTCTTATATACTTCACTTCTTCATAGCTTTTGAGGGTTGTGTATTATGCCTTGCTTATAGGCCAACATGTGTGCATGTTCTTCTAGCATTTTGAGCTCCTATTTCAACACATTTTGGCCACTGTTTTGGCATGCATGAGGTCTGTTTAGGGCTGGTTTAGTCCATTGAGCATTGTATTGCATGGTTCTAGTGTTGTGTCCTTCACTAGTTTTAATGCTTAAGTCTCTTAACATGTTGTGCATGCGTTGTTTGCATGTTAGAGTCTTGTGTTTCATGCCATATCAGCATTGAATATCTGCTATCTCCCTCATTTCTTCATTTTTCAATTTGATTTGAGGGTTGTTTGGCCTTAAGTTTGTGTTTAAGCATGAAGTAGGGTTTGTGCCCAAATGGCTTTAATCTTCTTTTGAGGGTTCCTTCTAGTCAAAGGACATAATCTCTCTCATGTCCTAAACCATTCTTTTGGTTGACCTCCTCTCCTTAGAGGACTTGCACATTGGACTTAACCAATTAAAGAATGGATTGGTAATGTAAAATGTGTAAACAAGAATTGAGCCAAGTAAAACATGTCAAGATAACATATGTGTGTTGCATTGCATGTGTTTGGATCGGACTTTAATCCAAACACAAGAAATATGGGACGTTTCATACTTGAAGTGATGAAACGTGTCACGTTTCTTGGTCACTAACACCCTTGATCAAGCATGATTGGGTGGAGGCTTTTTGTGTGTTGTGTGTGCATTCACTAAGCTTGTACAAGCTCGATTTTCGAGCCATCATGCATTGAGATGCTCGATTGGTGGCTCGAGAGCCAAGTACTACACTCATTTGAGCTTGAGACATGATGAGGAGGGCGGTAATACCTACATTGTCTTGCAAATACATTGTTGTGCCTCTATTGTTCTCTGTTACAGCAAAACAAGAAGCCTAGAGAAAAACTAGCCGGCCAGCCAGTAGCACTAGCCGACCGGCCAGTTTTAGTGGCTAGCAGCCACTTTTTTTGGCTGGTAGCCCACCAGCAAGTCCCTGTTTTAGAGTAAAAGCATTCTAGAGGTTGGCACAATTTTCAGAGATCAAGGCAAGTGCAAACAGAGGCAATTGACAGCATGGTAATGGATTTCCGGGCGAAGCAAACCGAGCATGCATCTCTCCCTCGCCCACGAGGCTATTTTAACTACTTTGTTTAGCTAGTTAATTTACTGGTTTTGTAATTAATTAGTTAATGTACTTAGCTAATTTAATTCATCTTTGTAATATTCTAATTAGCTTAGTATAGCTAGTTTCAATTCGGTTTGTAATTAAGTAGTTAGATTAGTTAATTAGTTAATTTGTAATAAATAGCTTAATTAGCATAGCTAGGTAGCTTATACATTTGGACCCTCCGTCGAGAGGGCAAATGTTGTAATAAGTGTGCATCTGTGTGTGCATGTCTTCCAACCCCATTTCTTTCTCCCTTTTATTTAACCGCTTTCGATGGTTAGTTTTAGGGCACGTTTTGATTAGCATACCTTATGCTCGCATGTTTGCATCCATTCATCTGTATTGCATGCACTGGGCTCGGCGCATCATTCAAACTGCGTCGTATTTCAATACACTTACTTGAATACGTGTTTCAAAGCATGTTATCAAGTGTTGCATTCATATGTCATCTTAGATAACCGAGCCTATTTTAGTTGCATTTTTGCATGTGTTGCATTAGGCATTTTAACATAGCTAGGATCATGCATTGATTTCTAACTAGTTCTCTATTTTGGCTCGGAGTACACTGTAAGGGTGTGTTTGATTGGACGGACTGGAAAATGGGGGATTAGAATCCATCGGACTTGAGTCCTGGGATTGGAATCCCCCGGACTATTTGGTTGGATTGGATATGTATCCTGTGTTTGTTTTTTCATGGGATTAGATGTCCGGACTGTGAATCCCCCGGACTATTTTTAGTGAATCCAACGTTTGGTTGGACGGACTGGATAGAATAAATGAACAAATGACTATTTTACCCTTTTTTAATTATTTACTAAGTAATAGCAATATTAAACATATCTTTAATATTTTAATTATTTTTAGCTAGATTAAATAAAAAATTATTTTATTTTATTTTTTACACAATTAAATAAATTTATTTTTAAAAAAAATAAAAATTAATAAATAAAATATAAATAAAAATATATATTATTTTTTTTAATTAAGATTTTAAATAAATTTGTTTTAAAAAAAAATAATAATCAAAAAATGAAATTAAATAAAACATCTATTAAATTTAAATAATGAAATTAAATAAAACATAAACAAAATTTTAAAATAAAACATCAATAAAATATCCATAAAAAATTATTTCAAAAAATTAAATAAATAAAACATCAATAAAAAGTTAAATAAAATTATTTTATTTTTAAATTGAGACATTTAAATTTTATTGAATTTTATTAAATATAATACATAATTAAATAGTAGAGGGTCAAAATGGTCATTTCATCATCTAATCCAAACAGTGATTAGTCCCCCACTTTCTGTCCCACACCCCCCCCAGGACAGGATAGTCCCCCATATGGGGGACATGGAGTCCGGCCGGACATGGAGTCCGCCGGACTAAAAAAAAATCAAACGGCGGATAAGGAGCACTATTTGGACTCAAGTCCAAATAGTGGATAGTCCCCCCTCCCAATCCCCCCAATCAAACAAGGCCTAAGTGTTTACGCTTTAGCATACTTGCATAAGTGTAAGTGTTGCCATGATAGCATGCTTGCCATGAGGCTATTTGCTTAATTGCTATCACTGCATGAATGCATGTGGATGAAGGCTTCATTACTTGAATTGGAACAATTCATCAAAATATGAGTTTTAAGCCCACTTGGAGTGGCAAATCATCATGTTTTAAGCCCACCTTGTTTGGTGGCAAATCCGTATTTCTAAGCCCACTTGAGGGTGGCAAATTCAAACCATTTTCGAAAACAAACATTGAATTGTTTTGTTCCAATTTAGGTGATCTAGTCTATACTTGTATGCTGTGCGCATCACGTATTAAGTTAGCTAAATAATTGGAACAAGAACACATGAGGTTTATAAAACAACATATCATGTTTAGTAGAGGCCGATCCTTTGATCGGGCAAGAATGAGTGCTCATTTCAGGACCTTTCCCTCTCGTACCCAAGTTCCCTAGCCGAGGCAACTTTGGTGATGACGAACACATGGCCTTTGGCACAAGTCAGGGTTTCCTAAATTTCCCAAAATAAAATATTTAGGTAACGACTCTGAAATCTGGCAGAGCAGTCCATGTTTGGCGCTTTTTGATTAAAATCGATTTTTCAAAACGATTTGCCGAATTTGAACTCTTTGGTGATTTATCAGTCTTACATTGCAGTTTGTGAGATTAGATTCAAAACCGTGACAGGAGTCCGAACTGTAGTAGCTAGAACCCAAATCTGCACCCTCTCTGAAAGGGGGGCGCGCGGAGGAAGTTCGGGCGGTCTATAGTAGTAGTGCAGCTTGCCCCTTCCCCCCTTAGTGTAAGGCTAAATGATTCGTTACGCAGTTAAGCAACTTGCTGCGGGGGCTGCGCAATTCCTGCGGCACTTTCCTCCCTTTGCTCGGATGCCTCAATCAAGTCAACCAGGAAAACATAATGACTTCTTAAGGAAAACTCAGCCCGAAGTTTTCCAAAGCTTGGGCCTTTATTGCGGTTCTCGGCTAAAACTTAATGTCGAACTGTCCTAACTCCACGGCCCACTTTAATATACATCCCAAAAAATCCGCCCTTTCAAATAAGGCCTTTAAAGGGAATACTATTAGTATGATCACAGTGTGCGCATAGAAGTAGTGTAACAATTTTTTGACAGCCATTATCAAGGCTAAAGCCAACTTTTCTAGCAGCAAGTACCTCATTTTTGCACCTAGTAATGTCTTGCTCACATAAAAGATGGGCAAGTGTTGTATTCCCTCGACGTGCACTAATACTGCGCTAAATGCGTGCTGAAAGACTGATAAGTAAAGAAAAAGTTCCTCTCCTGGCACTGGGGTTGCCAACAGTGGTGGAGAGATCATATATTCTTTTAAGCTCTCCAAAGCTTGGTCACATTTGTCATCCCACTTAAACTTGGCCTTAAGTGCCTGGAAGAACGGTCGACACCTGTCTGATGACCGACTTATGAATCGGTTTAGTGCGATAGCTAGGCTCATGAGATGCTGTATTTCCTTGACTGTGTTGGGCCTCCCCGAATCTTGAATGGCTTTGATCTGAGAGGGATCGGCTTCTATACCTCGGTTGGTTACTAGAAAGCCAAGAAATTTGCCTGACCCCACACCCAACGCACATTTGGATGCGTTCAGCCATAGTTTGTGGGTCTTCAAAATTTGAAACATCTCAGCTAGGTTCTTGAGATGGTCTCCTTCGCTCTTGCTCTTGACTACCATGTCATCTATGTAAGCTTCCATTGTTCTTCTTAATAATGGCTCAAACATTTTGGTGACCATCCGCTGGAACGTTGCCCCTGCATTTTTTAGGCTAAAGGGCATGATCTTGTAGCAATACAATCCCCTAGGTGTTGTGAAGGATGGGACTTCCTGGTCCACTTTATACATAGCGATCTGATGGTATCCACGATACGCATCAAGAAAGCCAGGTCGGTTGTGACCTACAGTTAGGTCCACTAGTTGGTCTATGAGCGGTAAAGGAAAATTGTCCTTTTAGGCATGTTTTATTGACCGTCTAGTAGTCTACAAAAACTCGCCACTTGCCATTCTTTTTTGGCATTACTGCGGTGTTGGAGATCCATTTGGGATAGTGAACCTCTCTGATTGTCCTTGCCTCAAGCGGGTTCCCTACTTCCTCAGCTACTATCTCGGCGTGGTGAGGTGCCGAGCGGCGAGTTCGCTGTATAATTGGTCTGGCAGTTGGGTTGACATTAAGTTGATGGCAGATGAAGTTTGGATCAATGCCAGACATGTCGTACGGTGTCCAGGTGAACACTTTGATGTTAGATATCAAGAATTCCATAATATTTATCCTCTTGGTGCTGGACAAAGATGAGCCAAGCAAAAAGAACTTCTCTAGGACTTTTTCATCTATTCTTACCTCCACCGGATCTTTCATTGCCTTTTGTTCGGCTGCCTTGCCGATATCTATGAACAGTTCATTGCTCTCTGGTTCCTCTACTGTAACAACCCCGACCTATGATTAACATTAATCCATGCTTAATTGTGCCCAATGAGCAATTAAAGTGAAATTTTGCATCATATGTTGCCTTATTTGTGTTTATATCTGTTTAATGTAGGAAGATATGTTCATGTTTTCATTTCAATTACGAAATTGAAGGCCTTATCAACACCCGATTCAGAAATTGACTTGATTTATGTGTTAATTAGAATTTTTAGAATTTTATGGTAGGTTTAATTGAATTTCGAATCGGAACGATTAAATTAAAATGATTTAATGTCTACTTGATTAGTTTGATCAATAAATAATTACACCTTTACCCAAGCCTATATAAGGCAAATTGTAGACTCAAGGCTATTATATATATTTTCATTTCCTCATCTTTTGACTCAAACATGAGAGAGAAGAGAGTGTAAGAGTTAGGAGAGGAACTTTAACAATTAGAGTGAATTGTAGGAAATTTAGAGGGAAAATCAAGAATTACTCAACCTTAAAGGGAAGTTTGGCTCCAACACTTGCTAGCTCAAGGGTTAAGGTAGGAAATTCAACTCCTCAAACATGAATTTGAATTACTTAGTGCAAGAATTCAAGAAAATTAGAAGATTAAGCATGGGAATTAAAGTAAGAATGTAGAATGAAAGATTAATTCATGCATGCATGCATAATTCATGAATTTTGAGTTTAATTTACAATCAATCTATACATGCAAGAGGTCATCTTTGTTAAATGTTGAGAGCTCACCATAGTTTTGCACTTACAATCCCAAATTACTCATGTTTTGAAAGACAATATCTTATATCATTGCTTGTATGTTGTATATACAAAATTTCAAACTTAATTTTGAAGAATTGATTTGGTTTTGGGCTTTGATTTTGTGAATTAATCTTCATTTCATATTGTTATACAAGTTTCTAAATGTTTCCTTAAGTTTTTGGCCCAAAAGAACAAAAATTGCAGCTTTGAAGTTGAATTTGGGAGCTTGGAGGTGAATCTGGAAATTCCAGAATTCAACCTCTCCACTCGAGCGTCAGATCTTGCACTCGAGCAGCCATCTTTTTTTTTGCATCTCCGCTCGAGCGACCAGAAGTTTGCTCAAGCATAAAATACATGCTCTCAGAAGTTTCATGCTTTTGTAGACCGCTCGAGCGTCAAGAATTGCGCTCGAGCGAGGACATGAGTCTTACGCTCGAGCGTCCGTCGAGCGTGAAAATCACATAACCAGTACTTTTTTCAAAATTTGCAGAGCGCTCGAGCGTGGGAAGTTGGGCTCGAGCGTCCCCTCACACATTGCATTTCCGCTCGAGCGGGACCCCTATTTTCAGCAAGTTTTGTTAAATGCGTTCAAGTACATTTTGGCATCTTCATTGCATCTTAGGCATTCCTAAGCCAAGATTAAAACATAATAATGAGAGTGAAATGTAGAAACACACTAAGAACGGAATGTAATGAGTTAGATATATTCCAGCGTGTATTTCAAATGTGTATTTGTTATGTGTTGATGTAGGTCACATGCCCTAAACTATTTGATTAGTCTGCTCTGTCTGTCTGCATCCGAAGTCAACTATGAGTAATAACTTAGTAAAGTTATGTTCAACTTTATTTATTTTCTGTATGATGAATTATGATCTATTTTCTTAAATGATATGTTCTGTACACTAAATGATTGTCCAATTTCTAACAATGTATTCGTGGCATCCTTAGCAATATGTTATATATGTTAGCTGTTACCCAGTATCGGAGGTTCCATTATGGAACTTAATATGTCTGCACTCTGTTACCCGTACCGAAGGCTCCATCATGGGGCTCAGCATATCTATTATCTGTTACCCGGATCCGAAGGTTCCTTTATGGAACTGGTTACTCATAACCACCATCTATTCTGCATCTGTTCTGTATCTGTTCTGTTGGCGCTAATGGATGTACCATGCATGATTTAGCATGAACTTTAATTTCTGTGTATGATTTGGACAACATTGTGAATATGGATCTACTTTTGTTTTTGAAATAAATATGAATCTATTTTCTGGAGTTGATATGGGACATCATTCATGGAAACCCTTTACTTTGTTATTATTCACTGGGCTTCCGCTCACTATTTATATTATGTATGTAGGTGACCAGGCACGTGATCAATGCCAGAGTTTATGGCCTGGGATTCCATTTTGTCAACCATCCTTTGCGCCTCCCGAGGCGGTTCCGGACCAAGTCAAGTTGTGTGGTCATTTCTTTTTGAATGTTCAATACATTGTTTTCTCTTGTTTAATGAACAGTTTTTTTTTGGTTATCTGTACATGGGGTGACGTATAATTACTGTATCTACGTGACGTCATATGTATGCTTATAAAGTTTGACATTATTTTGTCCCATGTCTGTCTGTACAATTCAATGGACGTTGTATTTTGTATATTTTCTTCTGCAGCCCCTTGATTATACGTTATTCTGTTCAGAGGCCTTTGGCAATCCAAGGATTACTGGCCGGTTACGATGCTAAACCTATATGGGTGGGTTTAGGTTGTGACATCTACCATCTGCACGAACCCTTTGGCAGCTCGGCAACCGTTCACTATCACGAAGCATTGCTTGGACATGATTTGGTCTCCCAAGATTTCTTCAATCAATCCAGCTTCATTAGAAAATCGTATCACTTGATGGTAGGTTAATGCTACCACTCGCATGGCATGCAACCATGCTCTTTCCAAAATTATGTTATAAGTGGAAGGTACTTTCAGTACCCAAAATTTCACTTGCTTTATTATTGTCCCAACTTTGACCGGCAGAATTATCTTGCCAACAGGCCATTCTAGCATAGAGTTGAAACCAACCAAGGGCGATGTCACGGGTGCTAAGTCTTTGTCCTCTAATTTGAGTTGTTTGAAAATCGCATAGTACATTATCTCGCATGAGCTCCCTTGGTCTATCAAGATCCGCTTGATGTCAAAAATTTTTACGCACAGAGTCATCACTAGCGTGTCATTGTGAGGGCTTTGCAACCTTGCTAAGTCCCTGTCTGAAAAGGTGATGACGTTTTTCGCTTCTGTCTTCTCTTTCTTCACGGTTTGTTGTACACTTAATACTTCCCACAGACAGCACCAATTGTACGAGCACGAAATAATCTGTCTTGTATTATCCTATTGATCAGGTTTGCACTCCTCCAAACGTTGTCGTCTTATCACCTAAAAGCACAAACATGAGCTAACCGGTGGGTGTGTGCCGGAAACCCCTCCGATGCCTAAGTCAGCAAATATACAATAGACACAAAAGCTTTGTGTATTTGAGAGTAAGAACTGCAACACCTGAGCATAGGTCTTATTATGAGCTTTTATAGATTTTGCCAGGCACATTCCTAGTAGGACTCTAACTCTCCTTAGCAGAATCCTCGTAAGAATCACTTCCCCACAAGATAATGCCCATCCTGATAACACCCTACTCACTGCCAATCAAGTGATATGGTCAAAACTGTGTACTTCGGTTGTCACCGCAGCCAACCGAGATGTCTCTGCTCTGTGCTTAGGATTAAGGCCGAATTGTATATCATTGAGGCCGTTAATTAGAATCTCTTAACTTTACTTGCTGGTCAAACTGTATGCTTTATGTGTGTTGAATGTCAATCAGGTTGTACATAGTCGGAGCATAAAATAGGCAAAAAGACAAAATTTGGAGAGAGTTGACTTTTCCGCACGTGCGTTGACTTTTTCTAGGAAAATGTGCCCAACGTTTTAAACTTGTTTGGAAGAGATCAGAAGTATAAAAAGGCAAGGAAAAGGCTGGAATAGGGTTCTGAACTTGTTTTGACAAAAGAGAGAGGCTAAGGTTTGGGAAAGGAAGAAACTTGAAGCTTCAAGCATGTCTCCCATGGTGGCTTCTTCTCCACCTACCTTCTTCCACTCCTCCATGAGTGGTTAGTCTCCTTTTCTAGGGTTTTGATGAAACCCTAGCCATGTAATAGGTTTTTCTTTTTGGATTTTCAATTATGTAAAGGTTTGAACACTTGTATGGTGTTTTAGAAGTTTCATATATATATTTTCCATTATTTCTTCAAATATTCGGCTTTCTGTGATTGTTAAATGTTTTCCATACAAGAGTTTTCTATTCTTTCACATTCAAGGTATGAGACGAATCATACTACGAGAGACGAGTCGTATCACTACCTTAGTTTAGAGTGAACGATTTGTACTACTTGAGATGGTTCGTGCTCGTACATTGAACGTGATGATTTTCTTGTTAAATGCTTTGAACTTGTAGTTACGAAGCATTATTCCATTCGAACCATAACATAATTGTTTTTAATTTGACAACCCTATTTACGTGACTAGTGGTGGACTCTTTGCCCTAGGTTTTTCCCCAATTCAGTAAATTCACTTTCAGTCATAATTGATAATTTAATTATTTAGTTTAATTTATTCGTTATTAAATTAGGTTATGATCAATCATTCTTTTCATCAAAATTAATTTGATGAAAAGACTAAAGATGTTTTCATGCCAGAATTTGATTACAACTCTATGATCGTTTGTTCGAGTAACTATTGCCTCCACCCACTTAGACACATAATCTACTACCAAGAGAATATACTCAAACCCAAATGACGACGGGAAAGGTCCCATAAAATCAATCCCCCAAACATCAAATATTTCTACCACAAGAATAGGGGACATTGGCATCATGTCACGCCGAGACATCGAACTCTTTTGCTGACAGCGCAAACAAGTTCTACAAAATTGATGGGCATCTTTAAAAATTGTGGGCCAATAAAACCCGCTCTGTAAAATCTTGGCGGCCGTTTTATGCCCACTAAAATGACCGCCACATGTAGAAGAATGAAAAAATGTAAGAATGCTATGCACCTCACTCTCCGGCACACAACGTCGGATCACTTGGTCGGAGCAAGGATTTGGGAGAGGTGATCCGCCACAACATTCTCAGATCCCTTCTTATCTCGGATCTCTAGGTCAAATTCCTAGAGCAACAAAATTCATCTAATTAACCTAGGTTTGGTCTCTTTCTTTGATAGTAAATACCGCAAAGCGACATGATCAGTGAAGACTATGACCTTGGAACCTAGGAGATAAGATTGGAATTTGTCTAAGGCAAAGACCACAGCTAGCAACTCTTTCTCGGTGGTAGTGTAATTCAATTGTGCATCAGAGAGAGTGCAACTAGTATAGTATATAGCAAATGGTGCCTTATTGACCCTTTGGCCCAACACTGCCCCGACAGCATAATCGGAGGCATCACACATGATTTCAAAGGGAAGCGACCAATCTGGTGATTTCATGATTGGGGCGGTGGTCAGGGCTATTCTCAGTGTTTCAAATGCCTTTAAGCATGCCTTATCAAAGATAAAAGGCGCGTCCTTAACCAGTAAACTATACAAAGGACGTGATATCTTACTAAAGTCTTTGATGAACCTACGGTAAAAACCTGCATGCCCTAAGAAAGACCTAATTTGATGCACGAAATTGGGTGGAGGAAGGCCTGCAATGAGGTTAACCTTAGCCTTGTCTACCTCAATACCTCGAGGGGACACAATGTGTCCCAACACTATACCCTCACGAACCATAAAATGGCTCTTTTCCCAACTCAAGATTAGGTTTGCCTCAGTACATCGTTCCAACACTGTAGTCAAGTTCCTAAGGCATTCCTCAAAAGACGGTCCAAACACCGAAAAATCATCCATGAAAACCTCTAAAAAAATTTCCACCATACCGGAGAAAATGGCCATCATACACCGTTGAAAGGTCGCCGGTGCATTACATAGCCCAAAGGGCATGCGCCTGTAAGCAAAAGTGCCAAAAGGGCATGTGAATGTGGTCTTTTCCTAGTCAGTGGGATACACCGGGACTTGATTATACCCCAAGTAGCCATCAAGAAAACAACAGAAACCCTGCCCCGCTAACCACTCTAGGATTTGGTCAATGAATGGTAAGGGAAAATGATCCTTGCTAGTCGAGGAATTTAGTCTCCTATAATCAATGCACACTCGCCACCCAGTAGTGGTTCGTGTGAGGACTAACTCTCCTTTCTCATTCTCAACAACAGTGATGCCCGATTTCTTGGGCACCACTTGTGTGGAACTCACCCACTTGCTATCTGAGATGGGGTATATAATACCCACATCCAACAATTTCAATGCCTCCTTTTTCACCACCTCTTTCATATTAGGATTAAGTCTCTGTTGCATTTCACGAGAAGGCTTGGTGTCCTACTCTAGGTGTATATAATGCATGCACACGAAGGGATCTATCCCTTTTAAATCAGCCACTGACCACCCTATAGCACTCTGATGTGCCATGAGAACACTCATTAACTGACTTTCCTGCTCTGCAGTCAAGTCAGATGCAATGATGACTGGTAAAGTTTCCTGGGGCCCTAAAAATGCATACTTGAGTGTGGCCGGGAGTGACTTCAACTCAAGTGTAGGTGGTGTGACCAAAGATGGTATGGCAGGCTCTCTCGACAGAGGAGGAAGTGACTCAAACCGAGCTTTCCAAGGAGGAAAATCCGGTGTAGAAGAAGCATTAAGTAAGACATTCACCTTCTCAACTGACCCATCAATATCAAAATTTTCAAACCCAAAATGAGCTAGACAAGCCTCTAAAGGGTCCTCTATAAGAATGGAGGGCAAAACTTCCTCCACAACCTCATCCACAACATCCACAAATAAGCACTCCTCTCTCTCATGGGGTTGTTGGGATGCTTGGAAAACATTAAGTTTCACTTGCATGTTACCAAATGAAACTTCCATCACCCCGGTACGACAATTAATGCATGCATTGGCCGTAGCCAAGAAAGGTCGACCTAAGATCACCAGGATTTGTTTCCTAGAACTGGCTACCGGTTCCATATCTAACAGCAAAAAGTCAACAGGGAAGTAGAACCTATCAACCTTAACTAGCACATCCTCAATCATGCCACGTGGCACTTTGAGGGACCGGTCAGCCAATTGAAGAGTGACAGTAGTGGGCTTCAACTCGCCAAGCCCAAATTCCTCGTACACAGAGTACGGCAACAAATTGACACTAGCCCCTAAATCTAATAAGGCCCTATCAATGAAATGGTCCCCTATAATGCATGCAATGGTTGGGGCACCCAAGTTCTTAAGCTTAGGAGGTGTGTCATTCAACAAGATGGAGCTTACTTGCTCCATGAGTAGGACCTTTTGGGACACATGTGTCCTAGATTTACACTTTTACGTACAAAGGTCCTTCAGAAATTTGGCATAGGAGGGTACTTGTTTAATCGCCTCCATAGATGCCGCCTTCTTATTAAAAGGGGACAATGTATCAAGGCATTGGGGAAAGGGTGCCTTAGGCACATATGGTGCCTTGGGCTCATGTGAAGTGTTAGGGACTAAGTCATCCCTCTTAAGTGTTTCCCCCTTACCCTTGCTCTCATTAGGTGTACCACCGTGGTCACCCTTCTTAGCTCTAGTTGCATCAGACGCAACTGACTGAGGCTCTAACTCCCTCCCACTTCTCAAACTAATCACTGCTTGCACCTGCTCATGGTGCTTTCCATTCCCACCCGAACTCTCTGCCCCGTATTGTCCCTTAGGGTTGGCTATAGTTTGACTTGGTAATTTTCCCTCCTCTCTTTGATTCATGTTGTTAGCCATTTGACCCAATTGGGCCTCTAGCTTGATAATAAAGTAAGTATGGGAGTGAACTACCGGTGCTGGTGCTAACCCCTTAAGTTCTGAGAGAACTTCCAACACCTGAGTCTCAAAGGTAGAGTTGCCCTAAGGAACAGGCGGGGGTTGTGGTTGCCGGTACGGTTGTGGGGGTCGATAAGGTTGCGGTGGTCGGTAGGATGATTGGTTGGCAAAATTATTGAAATTCTGCCTTAGTGGTGAAGGATTGTAAGAAGTGCCTTGTGAAGGGGGTCTCCATGAAAAATTAGGGTGATTTCTCCATCCTGGATTGTATGTGTTGGAGTGTGGATCATTACCCGGGTTAGAGAATCCTTGAGCCGCATTCACATGCTCTTGGACTAACTCCGGAAATTGTGATGCCGAAGGGCACTCACTCAAGTCATGAGCAGGGCTCGCACATATAACACATGCCTTACGGAATTGAGGCTGATCTTGCTGGGTAAGGGCATGTCCTGCAGCCAATAATTGGTCTATTTTGTGGGACAGTGCCTCTAATTGTTAAGCTAACTCTAGGTTTTTCCTGACCTCATAAATGCCCCCTCTTTTCGGGGCTCCAACTACTGGTTGCCGGACTTGTCGGACTGCGGAGGCATGGTGAAGGGAATTATCACTTAGGTTCTCAAACAATTGCCATGCCTTGGCATCATTTTTGGACATGAATGTCCCACCACAGGATGAATCCACCATTTGGCGGTACGGCTCAGTTAAGCCGTAATAAAATGTTTGAACAAGTTGCCAATCAAGCACTTGGTGGTGGGGACACTGTTGGAGAAGGTCTCGAAGTCTTTCCCACGTCTCATGGAATTGCTCGCCATCCATTTGAGCAAAGTTTGTGATGGCTCCCCTAAGTTGGTTGGTTTTACCTATGGGAAAGTACTTCTCCAAGAACCGTTGCTGTAATTGGTCTCAAGTTGTGATTGAATTAGCAGGTAAAGAATTTAGCCAGTGTTTGGCTTTATCCTTTAATGAGAATGGAAACAATCGCAACGTTAAGGCCTCATTTGTAAAATTCTGGATCCTCACTGTCAAGCAAATTTTCAGAAATTCATTCAAATGCTTATAAGGATCATCATGAGTTAGTCCATGGAATGATGAGAGTATTTGTATAGTGCTGGACTTAATCTCATAATGAGTAGCAGTGGTATTGGGTAATTGGATGCATGATGGTGATGTATATGCAGTGGGTGTGAAATAATCCTTAAGGGTCCGGTTAGGCACATTCGAGACATCAGGATCTGCCATCTCTAATGGCTCAATGTATGAATATGAATACTCAAGCCTAAGAACATGGGCAGAGGCCCTAAATCTCCTAAGAGTCCTGTCTAGTTCAAGGTCCAAACTCCATAATTCAGGGCGACAAGAACGGCGCCCGTGCATACACTACCCACACACACACACACAAAAAGTTCGACTCTGTGCACTAAGTTACGAAAGCAGAATGCCAAAGGAGAAATACTCATAGCGGTTCAACGAAAACGCTTTACTCGTCTTGCGGATGCTTAACGTGTAGACGTTGTCTCCAACCTCTATTTGAGCTTTGACTTTCGTTTTAGCACTTTGGTGCTTTGTTTGCGAGTGTTTGCTTCTGTTTACACACTTTAGTGCTACGGTTTTTTTTTTGTTATATTTTTAAAGCTTGGTTGCGCTCCGCTTGCACTTCGATGATAGCTCCAATTTCAAATGCTCTACACACTTAGCAACACAAAAGCATAAAATCCTAAACTAAAAATTAAAATAAGAATGTAACTTTAAATTAACTAATTTTGCCAGAAGTCCTCGGCAACGGCGCCAAAATTTGATGGGTCATTGAACATACAAAAAATAAACACTAAACTACACCAAATTCTTTTATAATAATGGCAAATCCAGGTATCGATCCACAGGGACAATTGTGAAATTAAATTAATTTAATTGATAAATTCCTAAATTAATTTTGATGAAAAGAATGATTGATCATAACCTAATTTAATAACGAATAAATTAAACTAAATAATTAAATTATCAATTATGACTGAAAGTGAATTTACTGAATTGGGGGAAAACCTAGGGCAAAGAGTCCACCACTAGTCACGTAAATAGGGTTTTCAAATTGAAAACAATTATGTTATGGTTCAAACGGAATAATGCTTCGTAACTATAAGTTCAAAGCATTTAACAAGAAAATCATCACGTTCAATGTACGAGCACGAACCATCTCAAGTAGTACGAATCGTTCACTCTAAACTAAGGTAGTGATACGACTCGTCTCTCGTAGTATGATTTGTCTCATACCTTGAATGTGAAAGAATAGAAAACTCTTGTATGGAAAATATTCAACAATCATAGAAAGCCGAATATTTGAAGAAATAATAGAAAATATATATATGAAACTTCTAAAACACCATACAAGTGTTCAAACCTTTACATAATTGAAAATCCAAAAAGAAAAACCTATTACATGGCTAGGGTTTCATTAAAACCCTAGAAAAGGAGACTAACCACTCATGGAGGAGTGGAAGGAAGTAGGTGGAGAAGAAGCCACCATGGGAGACATGCTTGAAGCTTCAAGTTTCTTCCTTTCCCAAACCCTAGCCTCTCTCTTTTGTCAATACAAATTCAGAACCCTATTCCAGCCTTTTCCTTGCCTTTTTATACTTCTGATCTCTTCCAAACAGGTTTAAAACGTCAGGCACATTTTCCCAGAAAAAGTCAATGCACGTGCGGCAGAGTTGTGATGATCCTAGCTCCAGGACTGCAATCTGCCGAGCTACCAACGGCACAGTTCTCTTTACTTACAATACCTCAGTCCGCCAAAGGACCACCTTCCTATAGCTAGGTCCAAGCCCAAGCAACATCTATAACCGGCATGGAACCTGATAAGCCCAAGTCCAAGCTATTCAACTCCCATCTCGGCCCATTACGCGGCCCAACACCTAGTTTGGCCCAACGACTAGCTCGGCCCAATTTGCACACAAATTACCCTCTCATTTAGGTTTTTAGAATTATACATTTTTTTTGTAAGTTTTCCTCCATTATTTTCAATATCTGTTTTAGTGTTACTTTCCAAAATCTGGTTCAAATTTTTATATGTTTCACACACAGTATACATGAGATTATTCTAACAGTAGTCTAATATTGATTTCTACCATTTTTTCCATATATAAATGTCATAATACTGGCCTATGATCACTCTGACATTAAATAATAATAATAATAATAATAATAATAAAAAGAGTAAATTACAAATACACTCCAACAATTTACTTAAAATATTATGGTTTTGAAAATTATAAATACTCTATTATCAAAAAAAATTATTTAACAAAATTTACACGAAAAATGAAATTTCAAACTATTCTCCTAGACAATAAGAAAATTATCTGAATTGTTAATTAAAATATATTTATGACATCATTAAAAACAGTTAATTAACTTAATGATTTATTACTAAAATTGATCATTTGTCATAGATCAATTTTCAGAATTTTTTATTTAAGAAAATTTACACAAAAAATGAAATTTCGAACTATTCTCCTAGACAACAATAAAATTATCTGAATTGTTAATTAAAATATATTTATGGCATCATTAAAAATAGTTAATTGACTTAATGATTTATTACTAAAATTGATCATTTGTTAGGTAATTGAAAACTTGAAACTGAGGAATATAATTTTTAGAACTATAAGTGATAGTCTGTATTTTAAATAAATTTTAAAAAGTATATATGTAATTTATCTTAAAAATTAATACCAATTCCATTAGAATTTAATATTGATATTTGCAAAGCAAAAAAACATACAAAAATTAAGCATAAAAACATGTACAACGCAGAAATCATTAAAAACAATGAAATGTTCAAGTACAAAAATGTTTGAAAGATCCGATAGCTCAAATTATTATTATTATATTACTCTCCTGTTTCATTATTATTAGATATATATATTGTGTTATTTTATTTTGCAGTATAAAATTTAAAATTAAGTTAATAATATTTAATTATATAAATTGTATTATGTTATTTTGAAATGATAGTTGAAGGGACCACTGTTATTTAGCCTTCGTTTGGGAAGTGAGTTGGTTTTTTAGTTTTTTGACTTTTTTGACTATTTTAGTCTGGGCTAAAAGGTTTGGTTTGGGAAGGACTTTTTGACTTTTTTGACTTTTTTTGTGAGAGAAGAATGTAATTATTATGGGTTAGATGTGATATTTTATTTTTTGTGGCTAAAATAGCTTATTTTGTCTTTTGTGATTAAAATAGCCAAAAAAACCCCGTTTAGCTCTTGCCAAACGGAGCCTTAAGATGGTCTAAATAATTACTTTTTTTAATTTTTTACGAAAAATATATAAAATAATAAAAAAATTACATGATTTAAATAAGTATATTTATCTAAATAAGTGTATTTATTTAAAAAAATACCAAACAAAATGGAGCAGAAAATTAAAAAAATAAAAATGAAAGTGAAAACAACTCATAAAACTTTGTATCAAGAATTCAGTAATCTTAAAGTCCATTCATTCAATTATTTGACATTACAACACATTAACATAAATATGACACTTGACAGTATCAATTTTCATTTACGAAAGTCCCCAACTTTTGCATCAAACCCACAACCTTGTCACTATTGGGACTGAACACATGGAAACAGTGGTCCTCCCCTTCATCCTCCACAAACTCCACCCTACCTTCCCAACCACTATTTTTCAATGTCTCGTAGTAATCCGCACCTCTCGGTTTCAACCAATCCTTCTCTGCCACGAACACAATCACCTTGGAGCAACCCATCTTCGTCAAATTCGGATCCTCCTTGGGGCTCAAATTCGGGTCATCCTCCGACCCACTACTCCCCGGATACAAATACTGGATCATCTTGTCCGGTTCACTACCCGCAAAATAGGGGTGAATTATAATCACTCCACGTGGCATGAAACCCTCCAATCCGACAGTGCCAACCCGAACCGCCACTTGGTGGGCTATATTTGCCCCGGCACTCTCTCCCACCAGGAAAACCCGACCGAAATCCGCGTACTGGTTTAGCCAGGGATCGGGTCCTTGGCCGTTAGAGTGGGTAGCGATCCACTGCAACGCGGACCAGGAGTCATCATACGCGATGGGTAATGGGTGCTCCGGGGCGAGCCTGTAGTCAACGGAGATAGCGATCAAGTGGGCTTGGGAGGCGAGGGAGGTGAGGAATCTGAGAGTGATGGCGCCGAGGGAGGATCCCAGGCAGAAGCCTCCACCGTGGTAGTGAACGAGGAGGGGGAGCTTGTGATCTGGGCCGTTGATCTTGGGTAGGAAAATGCGAGCTTTGACTCCGGTCTCTGGGGAGATCAGGGTGTCCTTGAATTCGACACCGGTTTTGGGATCAACGGCTGGGGGGACGTAGTCGGAGACCATGAACCGTTCGACGCGGCCGTCTTTGTGGACTCGGAAAAATGGTGGGAAGTCGTGGGCTATTGAATCCATTGGAAGGGTTTAGAGAGAGAGAGAGAGAGGAGATGTGTTATTTGTGTGTGTCGGTTATGGAGTGTGTGTGATCTGTGAAATATAAACGGGCCTAGTTCAAAAGCGAAGGGACCTAGCAGTCCAATAATGGCTCAGTAGTTGGGTCAGGTGGAACCATCCTACCAGCAAGATTACGGTTGGGAAGAGAGAGAGAGAGAGAGAGAGAGAGAGAGAGCAAATACACCCTTTAATGCAAGCTCTGGTGCCAAAAAAAAAATAATAATAATAATATTAGATGATTCGAAAAATCATGATTCGGATGGTTCGAAACACTCAAAATGATATTATTTTGAGTGTAAAATGACGTCGTTTTGATACATTCGAGTCATTTGAGCCACCAAACATTTTCTAAAAAATATATATTTGTTTTGAAAAAGATTTGCTCTATATAATTTTAAAAATTACATCCAATTTCTTTAAATTTCTTATCGCATAAAAATTTATTCATTTTATTAATAAATTATCAAGTCAATTAATATATTTTAAATTAATAATCCAAGTAATTTTATTATTGTATAAAAAAGTATTAGAATTTTTTTTGAGTTAATTTTGTTAAATAAATTTTTTTTCACAATTAAATATTTGTAATTTTCAAAACTAGGTGGGATAATTTATATTTTTAGCAAACTTCAACGGATGTATTTGTAATTTAACTTATTTTTTTATGTGGTAATAATTTGCTTTTATTAATTTTAGATTATTATATCTATTCTATTTATTAGGATAAGTAGAATTAACAGCAAATATTTTTGAATTTTTTTTATCTGAGATTTACTTAAAAAATGAATTGTGCTTGGCAGTTCTGAAAATTACATATACTCTATTGTCAAAAAAAAATTATTTAACAAAATTAACATCAAAATAAAATTTCTCTACTCTTCTATATAACAACAAATTATCAGAATTGTTAATTGAAATATATATCAGACATCATTAAAAATTATTAATTGACTTAATAATTTATTAATAAAATGGGTTATTTTTTATACGATTAAAAATCTAAAGGAATGGAATGTAATTTTTATAACTATAAAAGACAATTCGTATTTTAGGTAAATTTCAATGGATATATTTGTAATTTACTTTATTTATTATATAAGCAACCAAATTAGTAAAGCTTTGTAATACATTTGGGATTAATTGTTGAAAAGTTCAAGTTAAGGAAGGTATAAGGCATGAGATCCAGTAAATATTTTTTTGTTGGTGGGATATCTACCATTTATAAAATAGTTTGGTAAGAAATTATTTTATTTGTTGTGAAAGACATTTTGTTTTTAATTTTACCATTTAATTTATTTGTTGACTTTCATTGACTATCTAATCAAATTTTTTTATCTGTTCCAAATTTTTCCCTACCTGTTCAAAATTTTTATTATCTGTTCAAATTTTTTGACTATCTATTCAATTTTTTGTCTATTTGTTCAAATATTTTTTTATTTGTTGAATTTTTTTAACCTATCTGTTGAATTTTTTTTCATCTGTTGAATTTTTATAATTTATTTTTTCTATCTGTTCTATTTTTTATCTGTTTAATTTCTTTTTTTTCCTATCTGTTGAAATTATCTATTCAATTTTTTTATCTGTTCAAATAACAATTCAACAAGCAACCACAATCTTTGTTTTTTTTTATCTGTTGAAACAAGAGTAGAAACAAGATGTGATGACCTATTGGAATGGGTAGAGAGAGTTATATGTTCAAATTTTGTCTCTTCTTCTCATCTCTTTTTCTCTCTATCTGTTGTAATCAACAACAATAATAACAACAACAAAAAAGAGAAGGGAAAAAAAGAAGAAGATAATAACATCATCAACAACTGTGGTGTCCCGGGTTTTGAGCTTGAATAGTATTGTGTAGTAGGGTAGTACGCATTTCTTTCGGTGCTTTGTTTACCGTATCGGGTCATTGAGATTCCTTTCTACTCTTACTTAACCTCTCATAACTTTTCCGGGTTGTAAACTTTGAGTTTTGGGCATTGGAACTTGCCTTGGTTTGCAAAATCACTTTTTAAGTTCAGGGTAAAACCGCTCGTGTGGAATTGAAAACTGCCTGAGCGGATTCTCTCAGGGTTTTTCAAACTTTTCAGGATTTTCTTGGCAGAAAACCGCTCGAGCGAATTTTGGGTGATTTTTCTGGATAACTCTCTAGAACAATCTGCCCTTAAGGCAAACATTTCCGCTCATGCGGATTGGGAATTCTACTCATGCGGAATTGAAACCGCTTGGGCAGATTTCGGAGCGTCTATCTCGAAATGCGTGCTCTTTTTCTCAAAACTAATGCCAAAAGTGTTTTTTGCACATATTTTCTTCTTCTCCGTCTCTCTATCTCTCTCTATATATATATATATATATATATTCATCTATTCTCTCCCTTCTTTCTAAAAACACATCCAAATCTAACTTCTTTATAAGATTTAGCTCAAATCTTCAAGAGTTTGAAGGGACTTTTTACACCAAATCGATGAGGGCAACGAGGGCTACGTTTATAACCGATTAGATCGTGTTTTTGTCGACTTTGATTTCTAGGATTTTCATCATCTTCATCTTTCAAGCTTGAGGTGGGGATAATTTTTGAGTTATATATACATTTTTGTAAGTTTATAC
This sequence comes from Camellia granthamiana, assembly GCA_036172215.1. NCBI lineage: Eukaryota > Viridiplantae > Streptophyta > Magnoliopsida > Ericales > Theaceae > Camellia > Camellia granthamiana. The sequence continues at coordinate 66,965,406 of CM069905.1, forward strand.
ATGTTTTGAGTATTTCATCATGTTGTGAGTTATTATTTTGGGTTGGTGATGATGTTAGAGGTGGATTTTATCTATTTTTCCTAAAAACTTTTGATAATATGAGTATGTTATAGGGTGTAGGTGTTATTTTAGAAAAACCTTTTCAAAAATAGAATAAAAATCTTATTTTGGTGGAAACCCTAGAATTTGGAGATTTTGGAAAAAAATTGTGATATTGTGAAATTGATACTTGATAATTTGCCATGTGAGTAAATGATAGAGGAAATTCTATAGCTATATCAAATGAAGAGATTTTATGAGAAAATGAGAAATTATAGAATTAGAAAGTTAGAACAATAGTTTGTTATTGTTGTGGAAAGACCAAATGCTAAAAATGATGTTTAACATTTGGAGAATATATGAATGTTGATATTGTTATATTGTCTCTTGAAAAAATATACTATGATGTTATATTAATAAGAGATGTGGAATTTGATCACAATGGAAGATTGTGTGGATGAATTGAGAAATTGAAAATTTTCAAGGCATTTATATAGAAATATTTTGCATTGGCACTTGATTTAATTATCATCACCTTTCGAACTATCATTGTTGAGATGTTCAAATGGAACTTTATTATCGCACTGGACATTGCATCGCCATTCTATTTTATCATTAATGTAATTGATTTTGAGTATTGCATTGGAAAAGTATTGCTTTGAGAAAGGGAATTGTTTTGTGAAACAAGATCATATTGATTTGTTTTTGGATAAATACATTGGTAAGTCCGGATAGGGGGTATAGTTAGTATTGGTTAAGTTGGCCTGAGTGTCCATGGTGAAAGACCGAAAACACGCGCAGATGAGGTACTATGTGCCTTCCGGTTAGCTACCGGTAAAGTAGAGATTAGTAGTGCTTGTTATGCCTATTTGCAGACACCAACCTAGGGATTATCTGAGTCGTATTTACCGCCCCTTTGAACTACATTGAAATTATTGGATTGTTAAATTCTCAAGATTGCATTGTGCACAAAAGTTTTAAAAGGTAGATATGTATGTTTTTGAACATGGCATGGCATATGCATTCATCCTATGAAATTTTGTAAAATGTATATACTTTGTGAAGATTTTCCCTACTGGGCTTTGTGCTCACCTCTATAGAATTTTGTGCAGAAAAGGATATGGTGATCCCGCTGAGTTAGAGGCGTGGAATACGTTTTGAGAGTACAAGGCTCTTTCTTTTTTTTTTGTTGTAATTATTTTGACAAGCCAATGGCTTTACATGTATGGGTTCGGAAAACCACTTTTGTGTAACTGGGCTTAAGCCTTGGAAATTGTAGCCCTTAAGGGCATTTATTTGTACTTGACTTATTATGTCACATGCTATATATTCATATACTAAGGATGTTGCATATATACTCACATGTAGAATATCTTTTATAAATCTCTTGATGGATAATGTATACATATGTTGGGGATTTGAGAATGATGGCAATATTGAGATTTGGTTTCCGTTTATTAAACTATAGAAGTTGGTGAATCTTTATTGTGTAAATTTTCGAGGTGTGACAACAACAACAAGAAGCCAGATCCAACCAAAAAAATGAACATTCAACACGAATCTGTTCAAATTCAACTTTTTCAACATAGATCTGTTTAATTCACACACAGATTTGTTTAACTTTGGATTTCAACACAAATTTGTGATATATACATCTCTAACATTCATATAACAACAAATCAAGGCAAAGAAAATTAATATATGGAGCTTAGATAATATTCGACCATTTGATATAACACATAAGCTACTGCTATACTGTAGACACCCCATTTTTTACCACCCTGAAGACTTGGCCACCTCATGGTGAACACTCAATGATGAATTAGTACGCTATACAAACCGTTCAATTTCTTTAGCAAAGAGCTTCGGTTTTGCATTTCAAAACCTAAAACCTTGCATCTTCTTTGGACCAAAACCTAATTTTTTTCTAGCCTGACCACTCAGAGGCCTGCTGGCCAACAAGTGGCCGGCAGGCCAATTTTTAGTAGTCGGCCACCCTCCTACATGGTCGGCCGGCCATGTTTCCTGACTGGCAGATATTTTGTTGCTAGTTGTCCCCCTATGCGCATGCACTGCATCAACTGGCTCAATACAGATATTTCTGACTAAGGAACCTATTTTTCTATAAATACTTGACCATCCCTTATGGTTTTAGGTTAGAAAAATTCTCCAAGTGCCCAAATCTTGCTAAACTGTAATGACCCCGACCTCTTATTAATGTTAATTCGCACTTAATTATGCCTTATAGTAAATTAGGAAGGGTATGGGATTAATTTGCGTGTGTATTGCATCATTTATGTGTTTCTATCTGTTTGCCATACAATGATCTGTTTATGTCTTTGACTTTAAATTGCGAATTGAAAGCCTTACCGGCGCCCGATTCCGGAATTGATTAATGTTTTATGTTAGTTAGATTTTATGTGATTTTATGGTAGGTTTAATTAAAATTTGATTTAGTACGATTAAACTCGATTAAATAATGTTAAATTATGTTAGTTGCTTTAATTACCAACTTGCCATTGAGTGGCCATCTCCATGCACTAGTTAGGGACTTAATTAGCACATCCCTTGCATTGTTTCCTCAGCCATGTTTTTGAGACAAAAAACGTAGAAAAGAGTGAGGGAGGAGAAGAACTTAGCTTCAACAAGAATTACTTGGAGAACTTAGGAGAATTGAAGAGGCTTTGCAAGTTTGAGCTTCTAGGCTTGAAATTGAAGACTTAAGGTAGGAGAATTACCTTCTTGATATTGAATTCAAGTCATTTCTTGCATAATTCATGTGACATTAGTGATCTAAGACAAGAATTAGATTTAACATGTTGAATTAAAGCTTAAATCATGCATGCATGTCTATATCATAACAATTTGAAGTGTTGTCATGGAAATTCTTGCATGCAAGACCATATTCTACTTATATGAGTTCATCATGATTTTGAGTTTAATCTTGCATTTGGTTACATTTTTGGAGTATTGAATTCAAGTGAACACTTGCATGTTTTGTTCTTTAATATTTCTTGGAAGTTGGTTGCAATTGTGTTTAATTGACTCACCCTTGGGCTTTGATTTCTCAAATTGATCTTCAAAACATGTTATACTATGAGTTTAAAGTGTTTTTCCAGAAAATGGGCCCAAGAGGTTGAGATTTGGGAAGTTGAATGCTTGGTTTGAGCTTGGGAGGCAAATATGGAAATTCCAGAATTTGGCTTCCTCGCTCGAGCGAAGGATTCCACGCTCGAGCGACCATCGTTTGTTCAGAGCTCCGCTCGAGCGAAGGAATGGTGGCTCGAGCGTAAATTGCAAGCTCTCAGGTTTTTGGTGCACGCAAACGCACGCTCGAGCGACGAGACCTACGCTCGAGCGAAGGGTGTGTCTCACGCTCAAGCGAGCATCGAGCGTGCATCGAGCGTAAAATTTCAACAACCAGCACTTTTGCATTTTTACAGACCGCTCGAGTGAAGGAGTCTACGCTCGAGCGACCCCTCTGTTTTGGCAAGCTCGCTCGAGCGAAGAAAGCTACGCTCGAGCGAGACCCCTGTTTTCAGCGAATTTTGAAAAATGTTTTATAAGGCATCTTTGCATCCTCATTCTATCCTAGGTATTCCTAAGCCATGTTTAAGACTCTATAGTGAGGCTTTAAGGTTAGAAACACATTAAGAACCAACGACGTAAGTTTTGTGTGATTAGAATGTGTGTTTCAAGTGTGTGTCCGTTATATGTAGGTCATGTGCCGCGTGTCGTGTGATCAATCTGCTCCGTCTGTCTATTTCAAGGCCAACTGTGAGTAATAATTTAGTAAAGTTATGTTCAACTGTATCTAGTTTCTGTGTGATAAAACGAGATCTATTTTCCAAAATGATATGTTCTGTACAATAAATGATTGTTCAATTTCTAACATGTATTCGTGGCATCCTTAGCATCATGTGATATATGTTGGCTGTTACCCGGTATCGGAGGTTCCTTTATGGAACTTATTTCTGTCTACACTCTGTTCCCCGTACCGGAGGTTCTGTCACGGGGGCTCAGCTTCTATTCTGTTGCCCGGGTCCGGAGGTTCCTTCATGGAATTGGTTACTCGTAACCTCACGCGTATGCGTTCTGTTCTGTTCTGTTCTGTTAATACTAAGGGATGTATCACGTAAAATTAATCATGACTTATGATTTCTGTCTATATATATATGATCTGGAAAATGATGAATTTGATACAAATCTGGATTGTGATTTCTGAATCTGTACGAACTCATTCATTGAAACCCTTTACTCTATTATTATTCACTGGGCTTTCACTCACAGTTTATATTATGTATGTAGGTGAGACGGCACATGACCAGGGCCAGAGTTGACGGCCTTCTGTTCTGTTTTTGTCAGCCATCCGTTGTGCCTCCCGAGGAGGTTCTGATCGAAGCCTAATGCTATGGCTGTTTTTGTATTTCATGCTAGTCTCTGTATATGTTTTGTAAAGACAGGTCTTGGGTTGTACATGTTGTAAATATTGTGTACCTGGACTGGCATGTTTATGCATATATACATATAAGTTTTGAAATGTTCCGTCCCATGTACGCTATCACAGCTCATTGGACCTTGTTTATTTTGTATAATTGCTTCTGCAGCCCCTTACTATTGCTAATCTGTTCAGAGGCCTTTGGTAATCCACGAATTACTGGCTGGTTACGATGCTAAACCTATAGGGGCGAATTTGGTTCGTGACATAAACACTCTCCCTCTTTATCTTGCAATATACATACACTTCCTAAACCAATATTTTGAGGCTCCTTGCTGAGATTATTGAGCTAAAATTTTAGCCCTTAAGAGTGAGCACCTTATGGTTTGTGAACAAAAAAGTTTCTTCTCTTCAAAGGTATAACTCTTGCCATCTTTTGCCTACTCTTCACTCCTCTTTTTCTTGGTATTTATACTCTGTTTTGGACTTTTTTTGGGGGCTGAAACTTGTGATTTAAAAGTTACCAAACGTGGAGGGGTTAACCACCCTTCCTTAAACCTTATTCCATAAGCTTATATCCTTGTGTTTCCCATTTGCTTCTCAACTTTTGGCTACTAATTTTTAGAGTTTTTAGAGGTTAGAATATGTGATTTTAAGGTCTAAAAATGGAGGGATTAGCCACCCTTCCTTTAGCTTGCTTACTAGTTTTATTCTCTCCCATTTTTGTTTTACTTTTTTAGCTTTTCAAACTAGTTTTTCAACACTATTTTTGTTCTTTTGGGGGCTGTTTTAGTGTGTTTACATAGTTATGCTTTGGATATTATGCTTGTGTTGTTGTAAGTCTTCATAGATTTGGTGGTTTAGGCCTTAGATACCAATCTATTTGAGTTGATAACTTTTTATTCTATATTCTTCATACATATATTCACACTTGTAATAATCATCTCTACAGCCTCTCTCCTTTCTTGGTTTTCTTTGTTTAAGAATTGTTTCAAACAATTAATTGTTGTTTAAGGTATGAGAAAGAGACCTTCCATGCTTAATGGTTTAATATCTTCGGAGGTTCATTACCAAGGCATTACATCTCTCTCATGCTAAGCACAACTTCTTGTTTGACACTTTTCTTCATTAGTGGATGTAGTTATCACTTTTGGACAAAAACGAAGAAATAATGGCAAGGTAATATAAAAGAGGCTAATAAAATGGGAATAAAAGTGATAACAAGTAATAAAATTGAGTTGGGTTCAATCGGACGTTATATTAACCCATTGAGTCTTGAAATCATTACATACTGTAGCACGTCCGCGGGGGGGGACCTCGCGCTACAGCTCGGACTCTCCTTTTCGTGTCGGTTCTAAATCTGAACCAAAGAGTCCAAATCCGGCAAATCGTTTTGAAGAAAAACAGATTTTGAAAAGTAGTGCCAAACATGGACTGCTTTGCCAGATTACAGAGTCGCCACCTAAATATTTTTTAAATTGGGAAATTTAGGAAACCCTGACTCGGTGCCGAAGGCCACGTATCCGTCATCACCAAAGTGGTCTTGGCTCGGGAGCTTGGGTACGATCGGGGAAGGTCAGCTATGAGCACCCCCTTTCGCCCGGTCCGAAGACCGGCCTCTACTAACCGTGATATCCGTTTTTGAAAACTTTATGCGTTCTTACTCCGGTTATTAACCTAGAATTACTATGTGATGCGCACAACACAAAAGTATAGACTAGATCGCCTAACTTGGAAATAAACATTGCATATCCGTTTTGTCTCGAAAAACGTGTTAAATTTTGCTACTCGCAAGTAGGCTAAAATACGGATTTCAATGAGTTATTCCAACTCAGGCAATCCAACCTTCACCCACAGGCATTCAAACAGTTTATCACACATGAGCATTTAGCCGCATGGTAAGCATACTGTCATGGAAACATTCACACGCATGTGGTATGCTAAAGTATAAATACTTACATTGTACTCCGCGCCAAAACAAGAAACTAGTTAGCAAACATGCATGCCCTAGTTCACGTTAAATGGCTAATGCATCACACACAGAGATATAATCTAGAGTAGGCTCGGCTAACCCTAAGCATGGCACATGAAATGCAACAACTATCACGTATTCAATTTGGAATTGAAAATTGCAATGCAGTTTGTATGATGTACCGAGCCCGGTGCATGTAAACAAATGCATGAATGCACGCATGCATTGCATAAGGTATGCTAAGATAGAAATGCCCTAGTCTATTACCATAAGCAGGTAAATAAAAGGGAGAAAGAAGTGGGGATTGGAAGATATACACCCACTCACACACACTTATTACAGTTGTGCCCTCGCGCAGAGGGTCCAAATAAATAATACAGAACCAAATAAATAATTAGCTATTCTAGCTAATTAAATATTACAAATCAACTAAATTAATTAAATAAATAGTTAATCTAATCAAAGCAGTAAATGCCTCGGGAAGAGGGCTCAAATGCGTCGCGGGCCCGGGACTCGATCGGAATCGCACTGTCATGCAAGTGTGCCTCTGTTTTCCCTGCTATCCTCCTCTGAAAATTGCCAAAGTCCCAGGAGTGCCTCTCGGGGCACTGGGGAATACCACCGGCTGGGGTAGAGCACCACCGGCTGAAGAAGGAGGCCACCGGCACTAGATGAAGTTATCGGCTGCCAAATTACTGCCGGTCGGCACTAAAAAGTGCCGGTCGGCACAAAATTCCTGCAGAACCTGCAGACCACTGCAGCAGAGGGCAACAAAATGCATGGCAATGTGATTCAAGGTATTTATGCACTACACACACCCCTTATCATGTTATTGACTCAAAGAGGTATGTGTCTCGATTCCCGGACCACCAATCACGCATTTCCATGCATGATGGCCCAAAGAACCGAGAATGCAATTTTGATTTCAAATGCATGCAAACCACATAGGCACAAAAGGGGTACCAAACCTCTATCAAACTCACTTCAAGAGGCTTGGTATGCATGTCAATGTGGTGAAATCCTAAGTATGTCAACTAGGCATGCAATGTGGACAATGTGATACACTTATGCAAGCATGCAAACAAGCATATAAGGCAAGCATGCAAACCAATGAAATGATGAACTTAGACATGAATTAGGCAACTCAAAATGGGCCTAAAATCAATGGCCAAAGTGCCTAGAAAATGAGACCAAATGCACACGCACACATGCAAGTGTTAAGGCTCAAGACTTAGGCATACAAAAGCAACTCTCATGCACACTTAAAGAGACCAAACATGAGCAACTAGTATGCACTTAAAGCTCTGAAATTCAAGTTAAACATGATGCCAAATCATGCAATGAGGTATGCCAAACAAAGCATGCAAATGGCCTAAGCTTCAAAGCAAGTCAACAAGGCATTAAACCATGCTTATACAAGGCAAATATGGCATGTACTTAACAACCTAAAACAGAGTTTTAGCATGTCAAATTAGGCCCAAGGGACCACTTAGATGGCATCTAAGAGACATTAAACCAAAGGCATGCATTGAAGCCAAAACAAGGGGCATTTAACACAAGCTTAAGAAGTCACAAAGAAGCATGCAATGTAAACATACGAGCACTTCCAAGGGACTGAAATAGCATGCTAGGTGGTTCCAAACCATCAAAAACAATGCAAGCAAAGCATGCTATACTCACATGCTCTCAAGGCCCACAAGCCAAATGCAAAGGGGCTATATTAAACATGCCAAGATTGACCAAAATACTTATGGACAGACCTAAAACATGGTGATATGAGCACAAAATCTTCACAAACACAAGTCTAAAACATGCTAGAGATGAAGGCATACCACCTAAGCATGTTAAGACATAAAGAGGGATTACAAGGCCATTATACCAAGCATGCATAAGGGACCTAAACCAACTTGAAATCATGTTATAACATGGCAATACAAGCATGAAAAACAAGTCAAATATGCTCAACACATGCTCAAGCATGAAGCTCCATAAGAGAGCAAATTTTGCCCTTTTCAAGGACATCAAGGGGAGGGGGTGGCCCTCTCCTTTTGGAGACTTTATGGCACCATCTCCACCACTGAAATCCCTCAAGATTTCAGTGGTGGAGAGGCCCAAGCACCGAAGTCTCGGAGCTCTCACAAAATAGCACAAAAAGGGCCCTTTTCAAGGCCTAAAAGGGGGGAAACTTCCCCAAAGTGCAAAACACTCTTGATAAACAATAAAGAGGGTTAAAAAACAGAACTTTTATGTATTAGACACTAAGCACAAAAACAACTTTAAGCTAGGTAAAAACAAGGTGCAAAAATGGGGTAAATAAAGCAAGTTGCTTACCCTTGAAGCTTTTCTTCACAAATGTTGAAGTTGTTGGTTCCTTGAGCTCCAAACCAGTCAAGAATACTAAGAACAAGCCCTTGGACCCTCAACAACCAAAGGAAGGTGAAACACTAGGTGCTTGTGTGCAATAGTATGAACTAAAGCACCTAGTGTACAAAACAAGCAAGGAAAAGAGAGATAGAATAGATATAGGATTTCTAACCTAAAACCAGAGCTTCTTCTCTGTCTAAAATGTCTAACTCTCTCAAAAATCTAACCTCAAGCCAAGAAGAAGAGCCTTCCTCTTATAGAACTTGTAAGGCTTACAAGCTAAGCAAACAAGGGCTCATCCCTCCATACACGTGTATGGAGGGGAAGCTAATGGCACACAACTGTCTGAAAATATCTCAGGAAGCAAGTGCACAGTGGTCGGCAGGGCAAAATGGTCATTTTGCCAAAATTTAGTGCCGACCGGCACAAAATAGTGCCGACCGGCACAATATAGTGCCGGTGGCCACTACAGCCAGCCGGTGGCCTCTAGCCACAGCCGGTGGTGTATGGGAATGCCTCACAAAGCATTCCCTGCCCTTCCAAGGCAAAACACAAGTGTTTGGTGCAAAACCAAACACTAACGGTCGAGTTCGGAGGTCCTGAGGTAAGGCGCGCGAGCCGAGAACTCCGGGAACTCCAAACGAACACAAACATGGATAATCACCGAGTGTTCCAACGGTGACGTCCAAGTCTTGAGGACGGTCAAAAATGGGGTGTCTACACATACTCTTTAGTGATGTTCATGATTCAAGAATCAATGTCTACCGCTTCCCTTGAGGTAACTCCATGATAGGAAGGAGGTTTTGTTAGTCTTTTATTTCCATTTAATGAGCCTTTGTCCCATCGATTCGTAGATCATCATGCACCAAGTTTACGACGATTGATGGTTGCGAATCGAGTCTAGTTCTCCCTTAATCAGTTTCATGATAGGGAGAAACAGAGAGGACAAACATCCCCTGGAAACACTCTGTTTTTGCTCTGTTTAATTTCTGTGGTAGCAAGGCAGTACCAAAAAATAGTGGCCGGCTGACCACCCTATTTTATACAGGTAGTGTCATTTTCATGGCAGAATAGAGCAAAAACTGAGGCAAAAACAGATTAAATTTCTGACTGCGAACAGAATAAATTCTGGCAGCAAAATAGAAAGGTTTCCAAGAGGATGTTCTCATTTGTGCGCGTGTGACGCTTTATGCTTTGATAGTAGTATGTTTAAATTAATTAGATTCATTCGAAATTGTAATAGCTAGTTAAATTTAGTTATTTGTAATAGTTAGTTAAATTAGTTAATTTGGTATTGTAATAATTAGTTTAATTCGGACCCTCTTGCATGAGGGCAAACTTGTAATATTGTGTATGTCTTTCAACCCCCATTTCTTTTTCCCTTTTATTTACTTGTTTATGATGGTTGCATGTTGCCTTCATGTTTTGGTTTCACATCATTACTATGTATAAAATATCCATTTTTGTATGCATTGGGTTTGGTTCATCATTCTAACATTGTTACGATTTCTTACTTACTTGAATATGTGCACTAAACGCATGCTTTGAGTTGAGCCATGTGTTATGTTAAGAAACCAAACCTAGTAGTTGCATTTTGTATGTGTTGCATTAGTCACTTACATATTAGAACATGCATTTTTCTAATTGTTTTATTTCTCTTGGCTTGCCTCGGAATACTAGATGAGCATTTCTTGCTTTAGCATGTTGCATGTATGTTTGTGTTGTCATATCAAGTATATCATCATGAGGCTACGTGCTTATCTGAAATACCTTTTGAATGTTGGTGGATGAAAGCTAATTTTCTTAAATTGGGATGATTTGATTAAATGTAAATATGAGCTTACTTTTTCAAGTAATACATATTCAAAACACTTTTCAAAACGAATATAAAATCAAAGCATTCCAAAGTGGATAACTTAGTCTATATTTGTTTGACCTCACATAGTAATGTTAGCATAATAAATCAGAACAAGAGCATATACTCTATATAAAAATCACATCATGATTAGTAGAGGCTGATATTTGATCGGGTGAGTGGGGTGTTCAATTCATGACCTTCCCTTCTCATACCTAAGTTCCCAAGCCGAGACACTTTGGTGATGACGGACAAATGGCCTTTGGCATGAGTCATGGGTTTCCTAAATTTCTCAAAAATATTTAGGTGGCAACTCTAAAATCCGGCAATGCAGTCTATTTTTGGCATCTCTGGTGATAAATGGACTTGGACTCTCATTTGTTTAATCTATTTCACATTGCACTTGTGAAATCAGATTCAGAACCACAGGAGTCCGAACTGTAGGGCTATTGTATCCAAGGAGACTAAACCCCTCATGAAAAGCAAGCTACATATACATACAAACATTATGATGTATACACACATACATATACGCATATAAGCTACTGTTATACACACAAAAATCGAATTCAAATTCAAACGATCAAATCGAATCTAAGAATATGGCGATCATTGTAATGATTTCAAATGAAAAGTTCATTACCTTAGACGTTGATCTGATCACTGACGAAGATCGAGAGAGTGGTGTTCTTGGCCAAGTCAGCCCAACCAGATCTAAGTGAGATTGACTCAATCGAGTTGCAGATCTGAGTTACCGAAGTACTGACCGACAACCATAGCGATGACTATGGATGTTGACGATGGTGTCTGACGCCCGCCGACGCTCACAGTGGTCGTGGTAGTCCCGAAGAGAGAGAGAGAGAGAGAAAAAATAAAACCCTAGAGGGAGAGATCTGCAACACCTAGAGAGGAAAGAGATGAAAAAGAGAGAAGAGATAGAGGAGATCTGAGATCTGACCACCACGTCAATAAGATCGTCGTGATCGGAGCACCACAGCGGCGACATCAGAGAACTACGTTGGTAGCGAGAATGGTTGCATCGACGGCGAGAGAGAAGAGAGAGAGAGAGAGAGACATGCAGCGATGCTGGGCTTCTATAGAAAATAACATATATATACACAAAGGGTATTTTGGTCATCATATTTAAGCTTGTCCTTTTGTACAAAGTATTTAAATGCCTGGACCTTTAACCAAACAAAATTGATATTTGGACTTATGGACCGAGTGACCTATATTTTAGGATAAATTACAAATACACCCCTAAAGCTTGCTTTAAATACGATTTGCTCCCTGTGGTTCTGAAAATCATATCTTGCCCTTTGAAAATTTTAATTTTATAACAAATAGCCTATTTTATTAATAAATTATCAAATCAATTAATTATTTTTAATGATTTCAAAAAATTATTTTAATTAATAATTCAGATAATTTTATCATTGTATAGAAGTGTGGTTAGGAATTGTATTTTTTTCAATTAATTATGTTTAATAAAAAATTATGACAATAGGGTATTTGTAATTTTTCAAACCACAGAGAGCAATTTATATTTAACGCAAACCTCAAGAGTGTATTTTGTAATGGGATAAGCTTCTCTCATGTTGGGTTTTCCAACTGGAGCATGTTATTGGGCCTCTGTGGGCCAACCACGGAGCCCATATCAATAATCTGAACCAATCAATGTATATGGCTTGTCAAGTATTTCAGCCCTATAAAAAAATCACGTTGATTAGATATCAATAAACACTTGATCAAAATATATTTGTGTTAACAATTTACTTTTAAAATCATAGTTACCGTTGACATAAATTTTATCGGATCAAGGGGTTATCAATATCTGATCAATATGATTCTTTGCAGGTGCAAAATACTCAACGAGTCCTACACATTCAACGGTTTAGATCAACACAGGCTCTGTAGTAAGCCCACAAAGCCCAATAACATGCTACAATTTGATTTGAGAATAAAGACAAGCCTGTGCCGTTCGTAAGTTACTTTATATTTTGGGTAAATTACAAATACACCATTGAGATTTGCTTAAAATACGAATTGCTCCATATGATTTGAAAAATTACAAATACATCATTGTCATAATTTTTTATTTAACAGAATTAATTGAAAAATTAAAATTTCTAACTGTTCACCTATACAATAATAAAATTATCTTAATTATTAATTGAAATAAAATTTTAACATTATTATAAACTATTAATTAACTTAATAATTTATTAATAAAATGACATATTTGTTATGAAATTAGAAATCTTAGGGGTATAATGTAATTTCTAAAACTACAAGAGATAATTTATAATTTAAGTAAATCTTAAGAGGTGTGTTTAGAATTTACCTTTATATTTTTATGATGTTAAATCTAATTATAGTTTTGGGGGAAATTCTATTGCACTCGTTTGGGGAAATTCTATAGCACGTGTATTATAGAGTCTAGATCCTTCGGAGTTCTTGAGTGATTCTTTTTAGAATGATTTTAGAGTAATTTTTTTTATCGTTAAGATTTTTTTTTTCTAAAGCGTCATTAATATTGTTCCTTTAACTTAGTATTATTGTACCTTTGACTTTTGTAAAATTAAATCTCAGCCACTCAAAAATTTACTCTAAGATTACTTTACGAAAAATCACTCTAAAGGATCTGAATTTGTGTACGATTATGTTACATAAATTTGGGTACGAGTGTCCGGTATGGATATGTATCTAGATATCAAACTCATCAAATCATAAAATAAAGAGTACGCAGACTTGGCAAAAATAATAGGGGTACTTACGTGTAGGTCCTATTAACTAGACTTATTTACCTACAGATCTTAATTAATAAATTTAACACTATAAAAATAAGAGATTGATAAATTTATCACTATAAATTTATTCATAAAAACAAAGAGACTGATAAATTTATCACTATAAATTTATTTATAAAAATAAAAGACTGATAAATTTATCTTTATCACTTAATAAATTTATCAACAGGACTTAATGGGTAATAAGTCTTAAAAGTAGGACCTATTGGTAGTTTACCCAAAATAATATCATATTTTTATAGTTTTAATCAAGTATGTGAGATAAAATGATTCTATATGTAATTTATAGTGTCAAAAAGATATTTATAGCTATTATACAATAATATATATATAATAATAGTGTTATATATAATTATATAAGAAGTTTTCATTGAAAAGTATACAACACATATCCCATACTTTTGTTCGAGTGCCAAGTGTTTGACACGAGTATTTGAATTATTTTGAAGTGTCTGTGTAACATAGGTGTACAATATGCCCCTAGTTATGATCTTTGAGATTTTTTATTATGATCTAATATCTCAATAGGTTATAATAAAAAGGGGTACTTACCAATTAGTCCTATTAACTAGACTTATTTACCTACAGGTCCTAACTAATAAATTTAACATTATAAAAATTAGAGAGTGATAAATTTATCACTAAAAATTTATTCATAAAAACAAAGAGACTGATAAATTTATCACTATAAATTTATTCATAAAAAAAAAGACTGATAAATTTATCTTTATCACTTAATAAATTTATCAAATAGGACTTAATGGGTAATAAGTTTTCAAAGTAAGACCTATTGGGTAATAAGTCTCCAAAGTAGGACCTATTGGTAGTTTACCCTAATAAAGAATCTCAAAAATCATAACTTATGACTTGATGGATTGCGGTTTGTACGGATAAATTAATCGATTCTGCAAGTGGGTGCAGATCGGTTGCACATGTTGGACTTTTGTTTTCTTTTTTTTTTTTTTTACTAGTTTTTGGAGACAATGCATCAGTTTTTGACTTTTGGGTAAAAATAATTGGAACTCGTTGTCTTGATGAAGGCTGAAAAAAATGCAACATGATGTAATGTGCAAGAAATTTAACACAAAAAGATGACGGAACATGAATTTCAAGATAGGTTAGAGGTTGCAGGTGACCGACACCTGTATTTTTTTTTGGAGAATCACACAGATTGCATGTTATATATACCAAACCAATTGTATTTGGTTGGTGATAATTGGAAATTTGGACCTTGTTCTTTTGATATCAAGATTGTGAGGTAACAAAGATTTAAAGAGAATTTAAATTAACAGCAAATCCAAATCTATATTATAACATATGAACAAATTGTTGGTATTTTTTCATAATAATACTAGAAAAATATATTAAATAAATTACTAGATATGAACAACTCAATACAATCCAATAACTCTAGGCAAGTAAATGAATTTTAATTCTAAGAGTTACTAGAATAAATTAAAATAAAAACTAAATTGTTTTATCAAAAACTATTTATAAAAAATATGTTTTAAGATTGTTGGTATGTTTCCATAATAATACTAGAAAAATATATAAAATAAAATTAAATAGAAATGACAAAACAATCCTGGTTATTTTATTTTATTAAAGAATGAAATACAAAATAAACTACAAAACTAAAAATATAAGAATGAACTAGATTACATCATGGAACTCGCATAAACAAAATCACTAATAGAACAAATTAGTAACATGGATAAATAAAGATTAGAACTCGTCGAGGTAAAATTAATTCTGAAAAATTAAAGAATAAATGACAAGAAAGAAAGCAAACTGAAGTGTGTAGTATACACAGTTTCTTTAAAACAGATTTGCCGTCTCGCCAATGGGTACTGGAGGAACATCGGCGTTTGTCTTCCAGAATATGATGGTTGAGACCAGCTACTGCAGGAGCACCTCTTAGATAGCTTTGACAAACTGATTAAAGGCAATACTTTCTCTCTAATAAGAACCAAAGAAGAGACTAGCAAAAAGAAGATGAAAAAATTTCTTTGGTATAAAACAACCATCTCTAACTTCATCACAAAAAGAAACCACAAATTTTCCATCTACAAAAAACGTCTGTTTAATTTTTTTTTTTAAGTTGGAGAAAAAAGGCCTCTATTTATACTTGTAGGGGAGAGTCTTAGCTATGAAAACTAACATCAATAGGGTCATCAAATTTGTATCAAATGTCATCAACTCTAGCCATTAAGGCTAGAGTTACAAAGGTTAAAATCTTATGGCCACTAATATGGTTATCAACTCTATCATCAAAAGATGAGAGTTACAAAAATCTAAAACTCTCATGTGCTTAATACATACAAATAAATATGTATATAATGATGTTTGAATAATTCAAATAAATGCGCCATAAAATGGATACGAATGTTGGGTCACAACCCAATTCAAACTCAATCTCAAACACATACACAAGCTAAGCCCAACACAACACAACCCAACCCAACCCATGCTCAAGACTAGGTTCAAGTCCAAGTCCTAGACCAAACTCAGCACATGCACAAGCACAAGCCTAGGCCTAGTCCAAACCAAAACTAAGTTCAAATATAAGCCCAACTTTTATTGATGCCCACTTTATGAGACAATTATCATTCACAACCTAATGTTTGGGCTCATTATTTTTGTGTTGTAACTTTTTCACTTAAGAAAATACAAAACCACTTAGACCCATCGTAACTGGTGATTGGGTCCCACTTTAATTTCACATTAAAATTGCCGAAAAATCATTATTTTCCAACACAAATGAACCCAAATCAGCAAATCCAAATCTAATAAACAAATGAACCCACGAAAACCCCAACAAAACCGAAGAAATCCACTTCCGGACTCATGAGACTCATTATAAGTTTCGTTTAGATAATTTGAATCGTTCATTTTGTATATATTACTTACAAAAGAAAATTAAGTTAATTCGATAATCATAACATGTTCAATTTATCGAGTTTTGTCAGCCGTCTATTTTTTTTGAAAAAAATGCGATAAATTAAATAAGTTACGAGTATTGAATTGACCTATTTTGTTTTGTAGATAATATACACGAAGACCCTTACAAAATGAACGTTCGAATCATCAAAATAGGACCCGCAATAAGCTCCACAAGCCTAGCTAACATCCTATGCTAACCCTATAGAAAAATACGCATTTGACACTTTTGACAATGAGAATGATTCCGAAAAATGAAACCTCGTCTAATACAATTCCAAAAGTTTATATTTGCTTTTTTAAAACAATAGTATAATATTTTTACAGTTTATTCCATTTAAAGTTTCAAAAGTTTAAGGTCTTGTTTGAAAATAAGGGGTTGCTGTTGTGAATTATGGGCACAATAGCCTATTATGAGGTTTCCTAGAAGTTTGTCTTGAACTTATTTTGACGATTTGAACTGTTCATATTGTAGAATTCGTCGAGAATATTACCAATGAAAAAAATTAGGCTAATTGAATATCGATAACTCTATCATCAAGTCCTAATTATTTTCTAAAAAATTATTAAAATCATGTTAGTCATTTGTGTTTTTTAAACAAATGTGGTTTTGTGATGAGACTCTAGATATCAAATTAATCTATTTTTTATTTATTTGACGAATCTTATAATATGAACGTTTCAGATAATTAAAATTGGCCTGAAACAAACCCTCCCGACTCTAACAATAGTAACCTCATATCCCTCATTTGGAGATCGATTTTTTAAAATCTTTGACTTTTTTATAAGGTGAAAACAAAAAAAAAAAAAAAAAAAAAAAACCCTACTTTTTTCGTTGTATGAAAAAATGCGGATTCAGGTGAGTTCTGTCACAGCACCATGCTGTGACAGCAAAAGCCCAAAGCTCACTGTTTAGGTGGAAAGTTGGAAACACATGCAGCTACAACCTAGCCCAACATCAATATTTTGCTGTGCGAGTGAAACTACGTCGTTTCATATTAAAAAAAAAAAAAAAGGGGGGGCAGCAACATTCTTCATGGTTTTAGGATTAGGGTTCTTTCTAAGAAAAAAGGGCAAGCTCGACTGCCATGGAAAAGGTTTCTCCACCATTGTTACAGTGATTCACCACCTTCCTCTATTGCCAATCCTCACATGATCACAACACCATCTCGTAGTAAAAAGTGCTCTTATTTCAAGTATTGTACGTTATTATATATATAGATAAAACATGTTTATATATATATATTTTTAATCCGAAAACATGTTTATAGTCATGTTTGTAATTGAAAGAAGAAAAAAAAAACTCTACAATTTATTTATTTATTGAAGGGAGAATTACACTAACAGTCTCTGTAGTTTAGAGTTTGTGTCACTTTGGTTTGTAACTTTTTAATTGTGATATATTTGATTATGAATTTTAAATCTTGTTCTAAACAAAGAAAATTAAAAATGTTTTATTTACAAACGGTCCATTTCAAGGGCAAAGTCGTCATACAATTCCTTTTTATATAATTTTATCTTTTAAAATTATAATTTTTATCTTTTAAAGAAATAATTTTTTTAAATTAAATATTTTTTATATTTATTTTCATTAAATTAGTTTCCATTTTTTCAAAAGTCAAATATGACGATAATTTTGATGTCATTATTAAACCAATCCTTTAAATCAAAAAATTCAAAACTAAAAACATTTCATATATTAAACAGATCTATTACACATTAAAAGTCTAATAATCATCTATTACATGATAATCATCCAAAAATATATGTTAACAAAAAAAAAAATTATATATTTGTCACATGATAACCATAAAAAAAATATCAACAAAAAGAACCACTTGTTACATGATCATCATCCAAACATACACTAAAAATTAATTTAGTAAAAAAATTAAAAAAATAAAAATGTAAAAGATTTATTATTTTTATATAATTTTATCTTTGGTGGGTAAAAATAATTTTTAAAATTCAAAAATAACTTTTTGACATTTATATTTGTCAAACTAATTTATATTTTATCCAATTGATGGCTTTGCCCTTAAAATAGAACATTTTCTGTTTGCAAAGGAAACGATGTCTTCAATTGTCCTTATTTGAAACGAGATTCAAAATTCAAGATCAAATATATCACGATTTTAAAGTTATGGATCAAAGTGACACAAGTTCCAAACTATAGGGACCGTTAATGTAATTCTTCCTTTATTGAATTGTTGCCCACTTTTTTTATTTATTTATTTTTTGTGTGAAATTTTTAGGGTATATTTTTGCTACAAAAAAAGGCTAGAGATTTCAAATAAATTATTAAATATTTTATATAATACTCACGTGAGTATTAAACTCAAACCACATGAGACTCACATAAGTTACATATCATATGAGTATTGTATAAAATATTTAGATTTAGGCCAAGTTTGGCAAGAAACAAATAATCCAAAAAGCCAAAAAGTTACTCAAAAAGTTAAAAAGTTAACACTATTCACCAAAAGTCAACAATTACGACTGCACAACTTCCAATTCAAATTTTCCTCTAAAAACCAATTTTTACAATTTTTTATTACACATTTTTCCATAAAAAGTCAAAAAGTTAACCCAAACATCCATATTTTCAACCTCAATTTTTTAGTCCAAAAAGACAAAAAGTGCACTTATTTAGTCTTCCCAAACTTGCCCTTAGTTTGGAAAGTGTAAAAAAAGTCAAAAAGTCGAAAAGTTAATCAAAAAGTTAAAAAGTTATCACTATTCATCAAAAGTCAAAAATTACGGCTGCACAACTCCCAATCTTAATTTTCTCCTGCATACTAATTTATACAATTTTTTAATACACATTTTTCCATAAAAAGTCAAAAAGTTAACCCAAACATCCATATTTTTGTCCTCAATTTTTTAATTCAAAAAGACAAAAAATATACTTATTTAGGACACCCCAAATAACCCCTTAATAGTTCATCCGGAGTCTCTAACATTGCTCTTTTACTACCAACTTATGAACATTATTTATATTATTTTAAGGGAGCAAGTTGCTTCTTCTTATTGTTTTTTAGAATGTGTAAAGAGCTAAAGTGGCAACTAATTGTGGAACTTGTTTTAATTAATTATGAAAAGAAATAATAACAGAGTAACTCATTCATTATATTGTTACTTTTTTAATTTTTATCTTCTTGTTTTATTATCATATTATTGTTATTAATGGAGGTTAATGGACTTGAGGGGTGTATAGAAGATAATGAGAGGTTGTTAAAAGAGCACACTCTAAGTCTTGGGACTAAGTTTGAATAAAAGGAAATTGCATTTCAGTTCTACAATGAATATAGAAGAATTATGAAATTTAATATTTGAAGGGATAACCATACGAAAAGTAAGAAAGATAGTATAATGGTTAATAGAAAGTTTATTCGCTGTAAAGAGAGAGAAAAAGATAAACGAAGCAAAATAGTAAAACAACCTCGACAAGACATAAGAACTAATTGTGAAGCATTCATGTATGTCTCATTAGATTGGGAATTATCGAAATGAGTTGTTTCAAAATTTGACGATACCCATAACCATATTATACATCTTCCTCAATGTGCTCATATAATGTCGTCTAAAAAAAAGGTGTGTAAAGCTCAAGGTATAAATGTGGAACTAGGTTACACTACTCAAGGCATCATATGATCTCATTAGTGCCCAAGCATGAGGGAAGGAAATTGTAGGATTCACGTGAAAAGACCAAAAAAGCTATGTACGTGTAAAAAGACAGAGAGACTTGCAACATGGTGAAGCATGTACTTTGTTGAGATATTTTTAGAAGCAAGCTACTGATAATCCATATTTTTACCATTGAATTCAATTGGATGTTGATGATATGATAACCAATATTTTTGGGGCTAACCACAGATGATTATAGATTATAGAAATTTTTGGGATACAATGTCATTCGACACAACATTCCGAACAAACAACAAGTGTCGACCATTTTCTCTTTTACCAATTTTAACTATTTTAGAATGACTATGATTTTTGGTGCCGCATTACTATACGATGAAACTACATCATCATTTGAGTAGTTATTTGAAACTTTCTTTTATGCAATGTTAGGGGAAAAGCCTTGTACTATTTTTTCAAACCAAGATCAGGCAATAGCTAAGGTGATTTCTCATGTCATGACTGATGTTAGTCATGGATTGTGTACTTTTCATTTTATGCAAAATGCCTTGAAGCATTTAGGTTATTTGTTCAAGGGCGGCTCAACATTTGGAAGTGACTTTAAAGCTTGCATTTTTTTATATGAAGATGAAAATAAGTTAGTTGAAGCTTGGAATTATTTGATTATTAAATACAACTTGGAGGAGAATATATGGATGAAGAAAACTTGGGAACTTAGAGAGAAGTGGGCGCATGTGTACATGAAGTGGTCATTTAATGCAAGTATGCGAAGAACCCTACTTAGTGAGAGCTTGAATGCAAAATTAAGGAAGCACTTAAAATCTAACCATAATATTGTTCAATTCTTTACCCATTTCGATCATGTTGTTATAGACAAGTGGTATATTGAAAATAAGGTTATTTATCAATCTAGACAAAAGTTACTAAGAATAAAGATCAAGAGTTGCTCTATGTCTGTGAAACTTTGTACCCTTCTTATCTTTGACTTGTTCCATGGCGAGTTTGACAAGTCCCTTTCTTGTCAAGTAAAGAAATGCCATGAGTTAGAAAAAAAAAAAAAAAAATTTAAATATGTGGTTGGTTTTTATGGAGAAGATAGAGAGTATATTATGGTGGGTAATATGGAATTTGATGATTTAGGAAGCAAAACTATTCGAGATCTACGTTAGACTTGTCAAAAATTTGAGAGTTTTGAAATTTTGTGTGGTCATGCAATTAAAGTGCTCCATCAGATGAACGTTATGAAAATCCCTAAGAGATATACACTAGGTCGATGGAGATTAGATGCAAATGATTGTTCATCTAAGGGTAAAAAAGTTATAGTGGATGAGGTTGATCTCAAGTTGGCGATATCAACACTTTATAGGCATCTTTGTCCTAGAATGGTAAAATTATCAGCTCAATCGTCTGAATATGATGTCGTATATGAGTTTGTGGACAACTTTATTTTTTATTTATGTGTAAAAGTGGACAATATGATCATTTCAATAATTGGCTTCAATGCTTCTAGTAGTGGAGGCCCCATTGACATGGAATTAAATGAGATTGATCAAAATTTTGAACGAGCTAAGGGTTTGAAAAAGAAAGACAATTCATAGAAGGTTGGTGGTAGATTAAAGCGTTGGCATGAGAAGATTGAAAACAGAACAAACGTGTTTCATGACCTTGCCTTACTCAGGTATTAATCCTATTTACTATGCCATTTCTTTTCTTTTCATTTCTTTTTTTTTTTTTTTTTAAACTTTGTGCAATGTACTTATAAATAATTTGAAATATTCTTAGAGTATTGATCAATGTGACAACAATGTAGATGTCCATAATCCATTTTCAAACCAACATGTGAGTTTTTCTTTTATTACAGAATATTTGCAATATATGCGGCAAATGTAATGATAATGACACATTATATCTACGTATAGGGTTGTGCAAAATACTGTCTAATCTGCTAAAACTGCACGGATCTGCGTCAATTCATACCGCTCTATCCGCTAACCGCAAATTAAACTTTAAATTTATAATCCGCCTTCGAAACTACTCCACTCTGCTATAATTAATACATATATATTTTTTAAACTCTAATGAAATATTAAAGTAAAAATGAGTGTAAGAGAGATTTAAGATGTGAAATTTGTTACAAATTAGTAGTTATATATATGAAACATAATATATAAAATTAGTTTGTGTTATATATATGAAAAATATTATTCAAATTAGTGTTATATATTATGAAAATGTTGATAATTAGTTAGAATATTCTTCAATTCCCTAATCCTCATAAAACCGCCCAAATCGCGATTTGCCAATCTGCCATTTAGTTTGTAATTTTACTCTCAAACCACCCGAACCGCATCGCGCACACCCCTATCTATGTATAATCATTTATGATGTTCAAACACCTTACTGACCACAAGTGATGAATTACAAGTATAATCTTTTGGAGAAGGCTCCTCTGCGGTTGAACTTTTCAACTAGACGGGGTTGTCGGGCACCGTAGCCCCATCACAAGATTCATCTCGATGATCCGAACTGTTCATCTTGTAATGTCTTTGAAAAACATCATTCATGCAAAAAATTACATTGATTGGAAAACCGCAACTACATAATCAAATAATATTTATCTTAAAAAGAAATAAACAATAAATATAATTTTTAGAGTAGATTCTTAAAATAAATGTGACCAGATCATGAAATTGCGGTTATCTTGCATGGATGATATTCTTCAGAGACATTACAAAATGAATGGTTCAAATTATCGAGATGAGTCTTGTGATGGGCCCATGGTGGCTTGACAACCCTGTTCAGTTGAAAAGTTAAACTGCAAAGGAGCCTCCTCCTAATCTTTTTGTGCATGACATTAACTATCTATCATCGCACTCACAGTCTGCGTTTTTGCCTTCTCAAGCATCATACAGTTTACCAATTTCTCAGGTATTTAATATACTTAAATTTGAAAAAAAAAAAAAACATTGTCAATAAAATTTATTCTAATGCATATTCTTTTTTTCTTTTTCTTTTTTTTCTTTTCCAAGAAATTCCAGTTGATGCAACAGCACACACTCCTATGGAGGCATCGTCATGTTTGGACAATGATAATTTTCTTAATTGCTTTAGTAATTCACAACCGCCCGCACAAAATTGAAAGGGATGACATTTAATTAATATGGAACAATAGTGTTATTATTATTGTAGTTTTTGACTTTTCAGAAAAATTGGGGCTAAACCACTCCTTTTAATGATTTTGTATTTGAATTTTGGATGATTTGATATGTGAATGAATTGGATTTAAAATGATACTGGACATTTGAATTCGTATAATTTGGTTGGTTTATAGTTTTGATTCATCTTTATTTTTGGTCTAATTTGGTTACTACAATATTATATATATATATATTGTAGTTACATATTGAATTTTGTTTTATATTATATGGTTGTTACAAGTTGTATAATTGAACTTCCATTTATTTCAAAAAGTGGTGGAGTTAAGAAATTAAGTTAGAGAGGCACTTATGAATTATAATTTCAAAACATTTCTATGTTTCAAATGTTTATGTTTTAACATTGATTTGCTTTTAAATTTTTTTTTTTTTATTTTTTTTATTTTTACATAGGAGTGATTTTGAGACAAATAAAATTATTATAAAACTCAATTTTTCATATAATTGTTTTTTTTAAGTTAATCAAATCCATTCAATTTCTTTAATAGATGTGATTTCCATTCAATTTTTTATTGATTCAACTAACCAAAACTTATTCACAGCAGCTGGAATTGCTTCTTTTTTTTTTTCTTTTTTTTTTTTTTTTCAAAACGTGAAACCACGTACATTCACCTAATAGATTGGGGGTGTTTGGGATTTGGTCTAAAATTCACAAAAAAATAAATAAATAAAATAGACTAAAATAGTAATAAGATAAAATGTCATATCAAATTTATAATCATTTCATTTTATCTCTCACAAATATCGCATCCAACTACAAAAAATCTAACCCTCTTCCCAAAAAAAATCCAACCCTCGTTTGGGAAGTTTGCTATTTTAATAGGCTATTTTAGTTTTTAACTATTTTAGTAGGCTAAAATATTTGTGTTCAGGAAGAGAGTTGGATTTTTTTTTTTTGTAATTTGATGTGATGTTTGTGAGAGAAAAAATGAAATGTTATGGATTTGATGTGATATTTTATCTTATTGACTATTTTAATCTATTTTATTTTTTTATAGATTTTAGTCCAAAAAAACAAAAAAAGTCTTGGTCAAACAAGGCCTAATAAGACCATCTCCAACGGTTAAGCAAAACCATCACCAAATTTAAATTTGGTGAAAAAAGTAATTTTTTTAGCTCCAACAGTTTCATCAAACTGATATTAAAATGAGAACCGCCAAAAAATTTCACCAAACTGAGGAGCTGGGCAGATTTCATCAAAACACTGTGCGTTTATGTTGGAGATGGATCCCACCGAACAACCGGCTGAACGTCCCACCAGTTGTCCCACTGCTTCACAATTAATCCCCATTTCTCAGTGGCAACATAGAGCATTCAGACTGCCAAAAAGGAAAAACAATATATAGAGAAGGTGATATCCATCAGCTTAATAATTTCCACTGTCAAAATCATGAGTTGTAGACACAATACAATAAAGCTATTTGGCCATTAACTCACAAGAGTAGATACTCACTTCTCAGCTTTTGGTTGTCCATGTTTTTTGGTTTTTTTTTTTTTTTTTTTGATTAACACTACAAAATGCACTACACATGGTGTACTAGAGAGGATCTTCACTTAATGATGAATCGATCGATTGTGCAGAGTGTGATCGATCTTCTTCTAATTATATCTAATAAGGTTTCGGGGAATGAGTTGAGTGATGAATCGATCGATTGAATATTTGCCTGGTGGATGAGATGGGCCTTCATGGCCAGTGTGAAAAGCTTGACTCATTGCTTGCTTGCTTGCTTTCTCCCTAGTTCAACCCTCATTCTCCTCCTCCTCTGTCTGATGCTCTAGTTCAAAGTACTTGGGAAACGAAATGGAAACTAAAATGGAGGGGGAAAAAAATTCAATCCATTAATCGGTTGACTGACCGGTCGTCCCACCGGATGTCCCTAGTCTTTTGATGCAAGCTACAGTGCAACCGTTAGAGCATCTCATATCAGATTGAGAAAATCGCCTTTTTTTTTCCCTTAGATTTGATAAAAAAAAAATAAAAAAAAGGTTCACCGTTAGAAATGCTCTAAATATTGTTGCTTGGCAACCCAGCACATATTTCCATTGACTCTTCATTTATTTTATTTTATTTTTTATTTTTTGTGCAAATCAACTACCCAAACGAAAAGTCTAGGAGCACAGAGGATAGAACACAGATTGGAGCAGAAAAACTATGCATTCGGTCATTCACGCCAGATGACCGGTCAGACAATTGCCCAGACGACCGGCCAGAGCTTGTCGACCGCAGCTATCATGGTGTCAAGCTTGTCGACCGCGGCTATCATGGTGCCTTTTGATCGTCTGGGCGGACGACCGATGAACAGTTTCTGTGTTGGGTTTATGTGTTTCATCCTCTGTGTGCGTAGCATTGCTAGGTTTAAAATAAAAAGACTGTTGAAGTTTGCCTATGATGAGTCTACAAAGTCCAAACTAAACGGTTCAATATATATATTTTGGTAAGAAAAATGATTGAGGCCTTGAAATTTCGAGACTTGAATGCCTCAAGCCTCGAAATTGTTTTTTTTTTCCCTTTGGAGGGGAGGGGCTGTGTTGGTTTGATTTTTCTTTTTCTTTTTTTTTGGCAAAGGTGGTTATGTGTAGGAATGTGCTAAAAAACTAGACATCTCGCACCAATTCAGCTTATGTGGTTTGATAAGATGAGTGAGTTAGGTTGGACTGATTGGGTGATAAAATTGACTGATCAGTTGCTGCTGGTTAAAATTTGTTAATTTTATACAGTTTTATACGAGTTTATACTATATTTTTATTTCAAATAAAAAAGACTCAAAGGAAATTGAAATAAAAAAATAGTATGTACTCGTACAAAACCGCATAAAATTAACAAATTTTAACCAGCAGTCTAATTGATCAGTCAATTTTATCACCCAACTAGTCTAACCCAACTCACTTACCTTATCAAATCACACAAACTGAGTTGGTGTAAGATATCTAATTTTTTAAGACACCCTCACATATAACTATCCTTTCCAAAAAAAACATGATTCGAGGCATTCGAAATTTCAGGCCTCTAGCACGCACGACTGTTTTGGTAAACTGGAGGCCAAAGGCCAAAACAAAAAACTAAGACGTTGTCTTCAGATGGGAGCTCCAATCAGCTGAATCCCAAATTAATAGAAGTCGAACCGAAGGAGGAGGATTTTGAATAATTTACAGCTCCATTGATGCTTGCAAGACTTCTACCGTCATTCTATCTACACATCCATTAGCCTCTTTCCGCACGTGCTGCAAGGAACAATTCCAACATTTTGCCATGAGATTCCAAATTTTCAACACTACATTGTGCCTGTTTGGCAGAGCTTAATTACAGCTTATTTCAGCTTTCAGCTTAATTTAAGCTATTTTGATGTGTTTGGTTTAGCTTATAGATTATAGCTTATAGCTTTTTGGAAGTCAGAAATCAGCTTATTCTTTGAGTGGGGCAGGAGATGCTTTAAGAATAAGCTAGAAATCAGCTTATGGTCATAGTTATAAGCTATAAGCTGTTTAGGCATAAGTTATAAGTACTTTCCCACAGCTCTACCAAACAGGACTATTATGCTCCGGATGCATCTGATTGGGGTGTTTAATCAGATCAAGATCAACTTGTGCATCCATAGTTAAACAGTTCAATCTTCTTTTTCAGCTAAAGAAAAGTTAAACCTTTTGTAAAATTACAATAGCGATTCATTGTTGCTGATTCAAAGTTTGTATAATGAAAATATATATATATATATAAGTGTATTTGATTTTATTTATTTATTTATTTATTTATTTTTATTATGTGCAGCTATAAAAATAATTGGGATGAATAATACATTAAGAAAAATTCTTTGAATTTAGAATTTTCAAAAATATTTTTTGAATTTTTAATCTGTATTTTTTTTGTTGGTATTTGGTAAATTTTGTAGAGATTTTTTCACAAATTTTATACTTTCAATTGTAATTTTATATTTTCTTTACAAATTTTTTATTTTTAAGTACATTAAGGTTAGGTGTATAAAAAAATAACTAAAATACGAAAGACAATGGGGGTATTTGGTGCAGCTATTAAAACAGATTACAGATTATAGATTATAACTTAACATATTATTATAGATTATAACTTTAGTTAGAAGTTCTTAATCTATTTGGTGCAACTGTTGGATTATAGATTTAAATTGCTAAATAGTGTTTGGTAAATAAGTTGTGAAATAATTTTTTGATGTATAAATGTCCTTTTTACCACGCTTAATTAAAAATTAAATTAAAATTTGTTAGTTGTAAATTGAATTAATTTTTATTTTTTGCTATTCACTGCTTGTCCACATTTCTCATTAAACAAAAAAATTAATCCATAGTCCATTTGGATATTTTTCTATTTTCACAACAAAAAAAAAAAAAAAAAAAAAAAAAAAAAAAAAAATCTAAGGATGTAATCGTAAATTAATATACTCACAGTAGAAGCTTATAATCAAAAGCTGTGGGTGGACAGTTTCTCAAAATTAACTTTTTTGAGTTAAAATAAATTACTAGAATCAGAAACTGTTTGAAATAAATTTAATCAAACAGTTCAAAATAATTTTTTCAAAACTAGAATCTACAAGTTGACCAAAAAAAAAAAAACAAACAAACAAACACCCCCAATAAAACATGAAAAATATTTGAAACCAAACCGATATACAACTCAAAACAGAGTACCAAACTGAATGAAAATGAGTAAATTCATTTTAATGGAAATATGACATTAGGTCTGAGAATTTATTTTTTCAGAGATAAAAATATGATTAATGAAATTATTTAGTAAGAATGATAAATTATTATTTTCAATGTTTTTTTTTTTTTTATCTCATTGCCACTAGATTGTTACTGGCCGGTCGGCACTGGAAAAATCGTTAGTGTTGAAAAAATGGTTAAAAAAGTCACTATTTGTGGTGATGATATGAACAAATAAATGACACGTAGACAAATAAAAAATAACATATAAATAAATAGATAATTCGTGGATATATAAATAACGTAACTAGATAAGTCAACGGCAAAAAAGCTTTGTTTGGTATGAGATATTTTAGTTAAATTAGTTAATAAAGACAAAACATCTTAATTTAGCTAATAAAATAAAATGTCACATTCAAATCATAATTATTTCACTTTTTTTCTCATAACTATTAAATCAACTAAAACAAAGGCAAAATTTATTTCAAACATAACTTTTTTAATCAAATTAAAATAACTAAAAAGTTGAAAAATCAAACTAAATTAACTCATCCAAAGGAGGGCTAAATAGACAAGTAAATAGAGATAATATAATCTTTTAAATTCTTTTATCCATTTAACTTAAGAAATAGAACTTGGAGGCATGGAGCAATTGTGTCAAAACTAAAGGCTCTGTTTGATAGAGCTTTGGAATCGTAGTTTCATCCCTTTAAATGTCGTGTTTGGTTAGCATTTTTAAAAATTGATTTCATACTCACTTTTCAAAACACGTCTATCCAGTCATCTTTCGGACGTCTAGCCGGTCGTCCGGCCGGTTGACTAAAATAGTATTTGGTTATTTTATTTATTTATTTTTTTTGTACTTGTTATTTTTATATTTTAAATAAAAAATATTTTTAGAATTTTTTTAAAATTTTTTATGAGTTTTGAATAGAATTTTGGATTTTTGAATTAAATATCATATGTCACATCATTCATTTCAAACTCAATTCAAAATTCTTTTAAAAAATCTTTTCAAAGCTTATAACTAAATAAATTTTCCACATTCAAATCATTATTCCAAAACTCACAAACTCAAAATACAGCTCTATTTTTAAATCATAATTTTAAAACTCTACCAAATGCTACCTAAAGTGCTCCGTTTGGTTTAGTTTTAAAATTTATTTTGGAAGATAAATTTTTAAAAATTTCAAACTTTAGTTATGGGTTTTGAAATTAATTTTTGAATTGTATATTTTGAAAGTTATTTTTAAAAATTTACAAATTAAAAACTTGTTTGGTTATGAGTTTTCAAAATTAGTTTTTAATTATATTTTTTTTCGCTATTGTAATCAAAATTTTTTACAAGATTGTAGTCAATTTTGCTTAGGAAAATATTTGAGACCCTTATAAATCTTTCACAATTCAATATGTGATTTGACAACTGTTAGTTTTTAATTAGTTACACACTCAATGATATGGGATCCACTACCCTTGCCACATTATTATGGATGAAATGTGGATCTCTAGCATTGTTGTTTTGTTTACTCCTTTTGCATACATAGCCAAAAAATTTTATAATATTATAATCAATTTATATTTATATTTTTATTTTTATTTTTTATCTGTAGATATTTTTATTTTTATTTTGTTTATTTTTTTTACATACATAACCCAAATATACTTTGTAAATAGATATAATATAATTGACAAGGTAAAATTTTATATGTATATATTAGTTCGTAAGGATGTTTTTAAAATTTTAAAATATTTTTTTGATTTATATCCACTCAATCTATAGACATTTAAAATGTTTCATATTTATTACATTTATTTTTCATTATTTTATTTGCTATTTAGGTATATTTTTTGGATCACTTATATATGTATATAAGCCATAACAAATTATTGGCCAAATAAGTTTTTGAGTTGAAGATGGTCAAATTACGATTTGAGCGGTCTCTAATGATAGAAGTCGAACTATCAACGTGACGTCACTATAAGGAAAGTACGAAACGACACCGTATTAGGACACAACTGTCTTCAACTTTCCTCATTTAGATTCGGATCGTAGCATACTAGATAACGGAGGTAGATAGAGACAGAGCACGAGAGAGAGAGAGAGAGAGAGAGAGAGGTGTAAATCTGAAGGGAAATCCGAGGAAAGAAAACAACAAACAGCGCACAACGGTCGAGCCACCTCGTTGTCATCGTTGCCATCATCGTCTTCCTGCTCGTCCTATTTGTTTGTTTCTCGGGAAAAAATCTTAGAACCGACCCATCTGTCTCTTTTTCGGTATAGATATAACTACGTACACTCGCTTGTATATTATAGAGAAGCCGATGAATAAAGCTAGAAAGAAAAGGGGAAAGAAGGGTCGAATCTGAGCAGCTGCCAAATGCTTTTTCTTTCTCTTTCTCTTCCTTTCTGAGAAAAGAAAAGAAAAGAAAAGAAAAACATGGCGGACGATCTTTGTCTCCTCATCAAGGTGCGTTGGGATTACTTTGATCTTCATAAACACGCATTGCGTGTAGTATATGAGTTTGCTATTTGGATAAATAAGGATTCTTTTGTTTATTCTTTTAATTATTTTTTTTCTGTTAACATGTCACATGTTTGTGTGTCGTGTTCGATCTGGGTTTAGAATAATCAAACAATTTTGCCTATTTTAGGGCTTTGTTTTTGTCAATATAGTGAAATAGAAGCAAACCCAGATTCTATTTTTTATTATTATTCAATTTTCCATGGAATATTCCCTTGGTCTTTTTTTTTTTTTTTTTTTTTTTAAAAAATTAGATAAAATTATTGTAATTATCCTTGTTTTATAGTTTTTGTAGTTCAGTCACTTGGGATTATCAATTCCAGGCTTTTGTATAGATAATTTTGAAAATATCTATACCATTTATTTGTGGTATTAGCTCCTTACTCTTGTTAACATCTGAGAGTGACATTTGATCAACATACAAGCTTTTATTTTTAAGGCTTCTGATTGGATATATGGTGAATACACATATCATTTATTTGTGTTAGATTAGAGCATCTTCAACCCTTTACCAATTATTTCATCTAATTTGATTACAAATTTGAGTATTATGAACTACTCCAATCCTTTTATCAAATTTTCATCAAAATCTTTTAAAAATTTCCCTCTTATCCCCAAATTTTCATTTTATTATCAAATTTGATGGGTCATCTCCAATGATTATCTTTTTAATTTTTCATCAAATTCAAATTTGATGAAGGATTTGATGAGTTCTCAATGTGATGAAAACAATACTCTTCCTCGATTTGATGAACATCTGATGAAAGGATTGAAGATGGTTTTTGAGCACTTTTTCATCTAATTTTTAAATTTGATGAAAGAAAAGATGAAGGATATCTCCAATCCTTCATCAATTTTTTCATCAAATTCAAATTTGATGAAAAATGGCTAAAAGTGTGTGCTCCAACCATTTCATCAAACTTGTATCAAATCAAGGGAGATGGAATTTTTTCACTAAATCAAGGATGAACCAAACCCTTCACCAAATTCCCAACATTCATATTTTTACTCAAATTTGATGAAATTTTAAAAGGAGTATGGATTGAAGATGGTTTTCTTTCATCGAAAATCGTTAAAACAAGGTTTTAGGATAAGTTTGGAATTTTCAAAAAGATTTGATGAAAAAAAAAAGGAGGATTCGAGTGTTGCATATCAGATCAAGCTTTTAACCAAATTTTCGCTCAAATGTGATGAAAAAGGCAGTAAGGATTGGAGATGCTATTAGGAGCTGTCTTGAACACCAGCCTTTAGGTTGCGTTTAGATTTATGGATTTAAAATAAAGTGATTATTATGAATTGGGCACCAATTATTTACGTACAATATGATAGTTTAGATATAGAATTTAGGATTGAATTTGAGAGCTTTACCACGATGAATTATGATAGATTTGAAATAACAATGTAAAACTAGTTCATTGAAATCATTTACACTAAGGATTATAGTTGTACAAAGATCATAATAAAATATTTTCTCTTCGTACTCCACTCTTTCTTTCCCTTTAGTTTTTCAATCTATCTGTAATAGCTAATCTCCTATATTTTTATAAAGTTTAACCTCAAATTCATTCATTTGAATTCCATCTATCCAAAAGAAGCCTTAGGTTGCGTTTGGATTTATGGATTTGAAGTGAAATGATTTGGACGCTAATCATTCAAGTAGGATAGCTCAAATTTAGATATGTTAGTTTAGATATGGATTTAAAGATTGAATTTGAGAGCTTTACCCCGATGAATTATGATGGATTTGAAATAAAAATGTAAAAGTAGTTATTTGAAACCTTTCATCTTAAGGATTATAGTTATACAAAGATGATCTCATAATAAAATGCTTCTATTCTTACTCTATTCTATGTTCCCTTTCTGTTTCTCATACTAGCAAACTCTCCTATATTTTTACAAAGTTTAACTTGAAATCACTTGGTTTGAAATTCATCTGTCCAAACAAAGCCTTAATAGGATTGGATTTATGTGTCAGGCTTATGTTGAGAGGACTCCACGAACACCCACATGATACATACTTTTCTTGTGTGGTGATATATAGCTAATTCTCAAATATTTATGAATTTTAACTTCGAATCCCTTCATTTGAAATCTATCAATCCAAACAAAATATTAATCTTAATAGGATTGGATTTATGTGTTAGGCTTATCTTAAGAAGACTCCACAAATACCCACATCCTTTCTTTTTTTTTCTTTTTCTTTTTTGTATGATGATATACCTGTTAATTTCTTCATTTGAATTCAATCTATCCAAGTGGAGCCTTAATGGTAATACGATTGGATTTATTTGTAAGGCTTACGTTGAGATGACTTCACAAATACCCACAATTTTTTTCTTTTCTTTTTTTGGTGATTTATCAGTTAATTTCTTTAAATTCCAGGATACCCTGATTATAAAGGCTCCAAAGAAATCTCCATTGGTGTTGAGAATGTTTGTCTTGGCATTTGCAATGGTCTGCGGTATTTATATCTGCTCAATCTGTTTAAAGCAAATCAGTACTCGCAGCAATGTTGGATTCCTAAATGTCCAAGTGATTAATAGGCCGTGTGAGCCACCTAATATAGAACCATCAGAAAAACTTTACGCTCACTTCCCGAAGCCCAATACTTTTAGCAGGTACAATATTAATCATTTTTTGTTCCGGGACTAAGTTCCGCATAGATATACTAATATGTGGTGATGTGGATAATTAGGGATGAGTGTGCATGCAACCCCGTGAGATATTTTGCCATACTGTCGACACAGAGGTCTGGGAGTGGATGGTTTGAGACGTTATTAAACAGTCATATGAACATAAGCTCCAATGGAGAAATTTTCTCAGTAAAAGTCCGGCGGAGTAATATCTCAACAATCGTGGAAACTTTGGATAAAATATATAATCTTGACTGGCTGACTAGTGCTTCCAAGAATGAGTGCACCGGTGCAGTTGGCTTGAAGTGGATGCTTAATCAGGTGAGTGATGTCTTGAAAATATTTGTTTTTTTTTCCTGTCTTAGAAATTAGTTGTGCATCAATTTCTTCATAGAGATGACATGCCCACGAATTTAGTAGTTACTGCTATTTTGTCTTCTATAGTTGACGTGTATGTCACTGTAGTCCCTTCTCTTTCTAGGGGTGTTAAGCAATTATTGTACAGACTAACTTTGACCGTAATGATTGTTTGATTTTATAATTTTGTCAATTATTCCATGTTACCCTAACAATACAGCTGTGCTAGGAGCACAAAAAGATTTCACATAATGACAATCTAAGAAGCATGGATACGGACACACGACATGGATACCGATACACCAATCGCCTATTTTCAAAAAATGCAAGACACAACACGTGGGTGATATCCATAAAATATATAATTTTATATATTTATTATTTGTGATATATATGAATATATCATTCAAAGATAATAAAAAAATACAATATGACATTAATTCCCATAAATTTCTATGATTTTTGTTTTTTGATTGTATCTTAAGTTGTTATAATTAGTTTCACCTACATCTAATCGATAAACACGTGTTTAAGCAATGTGTTTAAGCAATAGACACATGTCTTCCAAGTGTTAAAAAGATTGTCTAGGTCTTTAAAAGAAATTAAATAATAGGACACATTTTGAAGAGTGTCGACACATGTTGGGGAAGTGTCAAAAGAGTGTCGGTGTCTGACGGACACGACACGGATATGCCAACTTCTTAGAAGTGTCCGTGCTTCTTAGATGACAATACACCTGTGAGACAAAGGTTTTCACACATGTGGGTCCCATTCATTTGCCTCACATTTGAGTCCCATCTTGTAAAAATCCTCCGTGCACTTATGCTTTCTCCTGACAATAAAATCCTAGAATAATTGTTACAATTATTGTTTCAAACTAGGCTTGGATTGGAAGATTGAATAGTCTCGACCTTGAATCAAGGATTTTCAGGTCTGGTTGCTGGGTAACCTGCTGTGATCTTATGACTATTAACATAATGTTTCGTATAACTAACAGGTACTCTCATACTCCACACACTATCCTCTAAGGTCATGTTTGTTTGGACGGACTGGATTAGATGAGATTGGCATTCCTAGGTTCTTAGTCTTGGGATTATCAATCCCTTTGGATTATGTATCCTGTTCCATAATTGGATTGGCTCAAGATTATGAACATGGATTAATAAAATTCTATCAATTTTGCAATTTAACTAATCAGTCCAAATCTCTTCTTAGTCCTCCATTTTGTATCTCACATCCTCTCTTGGGATTATATAGTCCCCCATATGGGGCACACCATGTTCGGATGGACTATTAGTCCGAACCTTAATTTTCTTAGCCAAACATCGGATTATATATTTTGTTGGATTATTAGTCCAATCTCAAAACTATGTTTGCCAAAAAAAACATGGCTAAAAGGACTTTTATATGTACGTATATTTTAATTAGAATTCATATGTACTTGATTTTTTTCTTAACCATTTTTGGTTGTCAGTTATGTGATCGGGTCAGATGATTGAATCATTAGACCCTTGACCTGGGGTTTGTACAAATGTTGGGTAATGTTTGGTCCTAAGGAGCACAGACACTTCTAAAAAGGTGGTGTGTTTGTGTCGGACACTTCCCGACATGTGTTCGACACTCATCCAAACGTGTCTTATATTTAAAAAAAATAAAAAAATAAAAAAAATAGACTCAAACACTTGGAGGACATAGGTGTTCATTGATTAGACACACTTGAAACTAATTATAAGTTTGACCAAAATAACTTAGAATATAATGGTAACAGAAAACCAATATCAATTTATAGAAATTAGTATTATATTGCATTTATTTATTGTTTTTGAATGATATATTCATATATATGATATATAATAAATATATAAAATTTTATATTCTGTGTGTGTCTCTCACGTGTCATGTTTTGTATATTTTGAAAATTACCGTATCGGCGTGTCTGTGTCTATACTTCTTATGTTTGGTCCTCAAAGCGTAGATCATAGGGATGAAAGATTGCCATATGGTAATTTAGAGAAAGCATATGATAGGGTCCCAAGTGACTGTTAATTTTATAGATTTATGGCATTATTGATCACTGATGAGAGACCATATGAAGGAATGATGGGATAGGGTGAATTTTCAGCCACTATAGGTGTAAATTAACATTTTGATTTTTTTTTTTTTTTTAAATTATCATTATTGCTTTCTAGGAAGTTCTTACTGTGTAATTCACATGTCTCGCCACATCTCTCATGCAAATGTTCCTGAGCTAGTTACAACTCAAATGCATAGTCTAGGACCATAGTAGTAATTTTTTAAAATTATTTTTAAGGATTGGCATTGAATTTATATACTGTTTCAAAGCATAAGATGTAGGAGGTTTTCTAGTGCAATTTATCCGCACAAGTATAGTTTTAGTTCAAGAACTATAACAATAGTGAAAAATGAGTTATAGCTGTTTGAGAAATACTTTTAAGTCTATAGGTATAATTGGATGTTTGCTTATGAGAAACACATAAATATGTTCTCATGCACTATTCATATACTTGAAGAGTGGGTTTTGAAAATAATGGATGATGACAATTCCTATGTATGAAAAAAAAAAAAAAAAAAAAAAGAAGAAGAAGAAGAAGAAGAAGAAGAAGAAGAAGAAGAAAGATGGGTTGCACCACCCTATGCTTGCTGATTGTAGAGTTTAAGGTGGTGTGACAATTATTTTTTGGTTTTTTTGACAACTTGGTATCCGACCCACTAGACCAACTATTATGGGAAACCTATTTCACCGTCTACTAGTGGGAGGTCCAATTAAAGCTGAGGTAAAGTCCCGTATGGATTGGCCCCAATAATTTATTTGTACCTAAGAGGTTTCCAACCTGAGACCTGAGGGGAGCACACCCCCCGGCACTAGGCCAACCCCTTGGGGTTGTTTAAGGTGGTGTCATGGTGTGACATATGAGTTTTTTTTTTTAAATATTCTAAAAAAAAACAATTTAGAGATTTGACCAATTTTTCAAACTATTTGGGAAACTAACTTACTTTTTGAAATCGCATTTTGAAAATGCAATTTTAAATTGAAAATGCAATATATCTTAATGAAGTCCATGAGTTTTTTTTAAAAAATATTCTTAAAAAAAAACAATTTAGAGATTTGACCAATTTTTCAAACTATTTGGGAAACTAACTTGCTTTTTGAAATTGCATTTTGAAAATGCAATTTTAAATTGAAAATTGCATTTTCAACATGCAATTTCAGCTTGAAATCGCATGTTGAAAATGCAATATATCTTAATAAAGTCCATGTCATCATAAACTTGCATTTTCAACCTGCCAATTTCAAGTTGAAATTGCATGTTGAAAATGCAATTTCAATTTAAAATTGCATTTTCAAAATGTAATTTCAAAAAGTAGGTTAGTTTCCCAAATAATTTAAAAAGTGGGTCAATTCTCTAAATTGTTTTTTTTTTTTAGAATATTAAAAAAAACTTGTGACATATCCATTGAATATAAAGCTAATTAATTCTGAATATGTCTTCTTTTGACAGGGGAGCTTTCAAATTGATAACATATAATTTCTTGGTTAGAAAAGAGCTATAGAGGGAAAAAGGAAGGAAAATAATGGAGAATGAAACCACTTTTAGATGAACAAACAAAATAAAATGATAAAAAAACTCTTTTTATGTCTTTAGACTAAGTATCAATGTACTAAATGAAATACTTTTCAATGTGAAGTTAGCCTCGAAATTTGCCAATCTAGGTTCGAAGGGAAATACACACAATTTATTTTCTCAGCGAGGTCAATGTTTCTTTGATTATGTTGGACTCATTCCACTAAAACTATATTTCCTAAACTTTTTTACACAATTTTATCTGTTTAAATAAATAAATTTATACTAAATTTTCTGTAATTTTAAGATCGACAATTTTAGAACTTCTATTTGATCAATTGGATTCTTACTTAGCCATGTTGGAAATAAAGTGAGCATGCTCCTAATTTCACTTCATAATATTAATTTTCCTCTTTGTGGAGTAACCGCTGTAGTTTTAGCTCATTTTTATTTTTAATGCAGGGTTTAATGCAGAATCATGAAGAAATTGTAGAATATTTCAATACCAAGGGTGTTTCAGCTATTTTTCTCTTCAGAAGAAATCTTCTACGCAGGATGATTTCAATACTTGCAAACTCTTACGATCAAAATGCAAAGCCACTGAATGGAACACATAAATCGCACGTGCATTCACCCCATGAGGTCTCTCTCTCTCTCTCTCTCTCGCCCTGCCAAATATTGTGCAACAATGCTAGGGTACATATATCATACACAGAACCGGACACAAAAAAGACACCAAGATTTTACAAAGATTTATTGGTGGAGACCACTTCTTAAAAATTCTATCCATCCATTTATTATCTGTATTTGGTTTCTGTGTTTCTAAACTTATTGAATATCCTGAACATGTGATTCTCTCTCTCTCTCTCTCCATATATTAACCAAGTGATACTTTTTTTCCAGGCAGAAATACTTGCAAGATACAAACCAACAATCAATGCAAGATTGCTGATCCCCGATCTGAGAAAAGTCGAGGAGATGGCTGCCAAAGCTTTAGAATATTTCAAAAGCACTCGACACATTATCCTTTACTACGAGGACATAATAAAAAATCGCACTGTAAGACAATTTATACTATATCAAAGTGAATCTCATGATTATTGTTCTATATCTAAATATGAGCATTGACATTGGTGGGGCTATTTGTTTGTGTTTTCTGTTTTCTTTTTTTATTTTTCTGAAACCAGAAGAAATTTATTGTGACGAATTGTTTCCAAAAAAATATTTTTGGGAAAATTTTCTGAAAAACACTGTAGTGTTGTTTTCAAACTAGTGAAAAACTATTTTTGCACAGAATGAAAACAATGTGACAATGGTGGGGTTTACAAACGTTGTATCGTTTTTTTGTTCCTGAAAATAATAAAAACAAAAACAAAGAACATGAAAATGAAAGTTCTTTTCGTTTTGTGGTTCCACAACCAAGTTACTGTTTATCATTTGTTTTGCAGAAACTGAAAGAAGTCCAAGACTTTCTCAAGGTTCCGCAGATGGATCTAAAGAGTCGTCAAGTGAAGATACACAAAGGTTCGTTGTCACAACAGTTTGAGAACTGGGATGATATCGAGAAGGCACTCATGGGAACGCCATACGAAAGCTTCCTTCATGAAGATTACCAGATGTAGACTGAGAGGACAAACTGTAAATATCAAGTTATTTAACTTTATTCTTTATTTTTTTTAGGGGTAGGAGGAGCCAACAGTAGTACACCCACCCACCCTGCCGTGCCAAAATTTCTGCCACAGCATTTGTCCATTACTGCTGAGTTTTGTCTGCTCTGTTCCAATTTTTATTTTTTAAAAATTTTTGAGCTGATATAGAAAGAAAACAATTTCACCACGCACACTTCATTTATTATTAATTCTTTTTGTTTACCTGGAATTTTTAGTTCACTGTCTGAGTTTTATTTTTGTTGTTGTTGTTGGTCGGAACAATTTGAGAATAGTGATATGCGTCATTGTGTTGTAAAATTGGATTTTGCAAACCATGAGCAGATTTATACATTGGATAGATGGGCTTGATTCTTTGTACAGTTTTTAATTTTGTAAAATAGGCTAGTGGTCATTGTATGCAACACAGAAGAAGTTATCATAAAGAAATTAGAGTTTACTAGTATCTTGTGTCTCCTTAGGAGCTCTATATAGGCTTCTGGTCATACATCTCCACAAGCTTTTAGGCTATGTTTGGTTGAGGGATTTAGGGAGGGGTTTGAAAAGGGGAAAGAAAAAGGGGTGTGAAATTAGGTGATATGTAAATATATTTTATTCACATTTTATTATCTTTTTTTTTTTTCTTAAATATTCCAACCAAACACAGCCCTATTTTACACACATTTGTTGAGTATTTACTATGAGTCCCTCTTCAGAATTGAATTTTTATATTTTTAACATAATATTAGAGTTACAAGTCAAGAAACTGTGCACGATCACTAGAGAAAGGGACAACCATGAAAAGATTGCTACAGTAAAGTGAGGAAGGAACTCATGGGTAGAAGAAAAGAGGCTCATGAGTTGATCATACAGAGTTGCTTTGGTTTTTTATGGGCGTTTAGAGAGTTGGTACACATGTTTATTCCATTTTTGTGCAAGATAAAAGCATATGGTCTTGAGGTTAGAAATTGAGTTTCTACTATGGAAATCTTTGTCTGACCCTCTTTCCTTGCATGTGTCTTTGGGTTCATTAGAGTTTGACCGTTGTGGGGATGTATCTCAGGATTCATAAGATGGTTGATTGTGTTGAGTGAGTGTGATGTTTGATGACATCAAAAGTAGATAGATGATTTGTAATGTTACATGAACAAAATGGGAAGCAAACAAATGGAAATGGTGATTTTCTTCAAAGTTATTCTCAAGGAAATTCTTGAGAAGTTGTTGCTTCCACCAGCAATTTATTCTGTTGGGAAATGGTGATTTATATTTCAAATCATGTTTATCATTTATTTATTTTTAATATAAATGCGTTTTGATAAAAAGATTAGCAATGTCCAATCAACTTCAGTTTTTATAAGTATGTTTTACTCAATATAACCTAAGAAGTGAATAGTTCGGATCATTAAAATGTGTACCATCAGTCGCATAACAGTAACTGTTGTGTGACGAATCCAAACCCAATTATCCTTTGAATGTAATAATCAGTTAACTTATCCTACTTAATTATGTCTGATGTGATTTTTATAAATAAATAAATTCAAACATGTACTTAAAAAATTTAAATTTATAAATCGAATTTTTTTTTAATAACCCAATAACATAATAGCCCATTGAATAATCAAAATCGGATCAAATATTATAGGTCAGTCCAGTCAAGTCTAGAATCACACGTTTTAATATGAAGTGCAAATTTAGGCCAAGTCCATGTTGACTGCTAGTGAATGTCAAAGTTTGCTAGAAACATTTATTAAAAGTAATATTTGATTATTTACAAAAACCTCATAATGCTCCTTGAGATTACCAAAAAAAAAAAGGTTGGACTCATTCATTCTTTTCCAATTCTTTCTTATCAAAAAAAGTTGGACTCATTCATTCTTTTCCAATTCTTTCTTATCATTTATTGTTTATAATTATTATAACATCACTAATTTTTCAAAAGAATTTCAACATAGAAAGTAACAAATTGAGAGGGGAGAAAATTGCTAAAATAAAATTGACTTTAGCTTCTCCTAAATGGAAGTACAATACTCAAGTCATGTTTGTTTGTCTGATTGTGTTAGGTAGAATTATTCACCCATAAAAGGGTTAGGTAAAATTATGAGTATGGTAAGATTGTGTGATAATATTATTAATATAGTAATATTAAGTTTGAGATATAAAATAAATTGTGTTTGTTTTGTATTGTGGTGATATTAGTTAGTTAAATTATATCTATAAAATTTTTTTATATAAAACTCTTATCACATGTAAGATAATTTTGTTCGTTTTGTATAGTGTGAGACAAATTGTCTTTAAATCATCAATTTACGGGATTTAATTAGCAATCCCAACACTGTAGGAGATTGATAGTCTTACGAGATGGCTAATCCCACGTCAAGTAATTGACATTAAAATTTATTAAACATTTTTTTTTTTCCATTTTGAGCAGTAAGGTTATATTGAAAGATCATTAAGAATGAACATTTACATCAGCTAAAAGTAGAAAAGCTAACTCTTGAGACAAACAAGACACCCAACTGGTAGACAA
Source organism: Camellia granthamiana (assembly GCA_036172215.1). Classification (NCBI taxonomy): domain Eukaryota; kingdom Viridiplantae; phylum Streptophyta; class Magnoliopsida; order Ericales; family Theaceae; genus Camellia; species Camellia granthamiana. The sequence goes on from CM069905.1 coordinate 67,006,624, forward strand.
AGTCGATCTAGACTGAGCATCCACCCAATGAGCAATTCTGTTATTGGACCTTCTTGTCCACAAGAACCTCCAAGATCTGTCTCCAGCACTTCTGTGAATATCCGCAACGACTGCCATTATCTCCCATGGAGGGACCGTCTCGGATACACAGAGCTTAATGAGCTCTTGATTGTCATTCTCAATTTCAATTGTAAGGCGACCGTGCATCTGGGCTAAACAGCATGCCAAACACACTGCACACACTTCAGCTTGCAAAGCTGATGCCGAGAAGAAAGAGGTTACAATCCCGTTAATGACATGGCCCTCTGAATCTCTAAGGATGGCTGCAGTAGAAGCTTTTGTCGATGATTTGTTGAAAGATAAAAAACCCCACCTGAGGAGGTCTCCACCTAGAATCTTCTCTTTGATCCCTCGGGCTACCATCTACTGACACAGTGTTCTCTTCCCTCCCTTGTGTATTATACTCATGCCACCCATGGTCTATTTTTTGGAGTGTGTCATACGGATTGATAAGCACAGAGTTGAAGATAAAGTTATTTCTTGCCTTCCATATATACCAACCAATCAAAGCAATCTTGCTCAGAATTTTCTTTTCAAATTCCTCAAACTCCCCATCATCTCCCTATTGAACTGTCCATTGCGCCAAGTTTGGAATTGATTCTTGTTCCATCCGAAAATTCAATATGCTTCCAAACTAGACTGCCTTTGTCCATTCACAATCAAACAGCATATGCTCCACTGTTTCCACTTCTTTTTGGTACACCGGACATATATTGGATGCAGCGCATCTACGCTTAAATAGATTTGCCTTTGTTGCCAATAAATTCTTACATGATCTCTACCAAAAATGGCAGATTTTTAGGGGTATTTGCAGATTCCAAATTTTTTTCCAAAAACTCCAAGGAAAAGAATAGGAGGAGGGGGGTTGTACCAAGAGGTGGTTCTCTAATAGCTTGTTGGCCAAACGGTACCCTGACTTCACAGAGTATATCCCCGACCTGTTTAGGTGCCAAACCAAAACAACTCCCCTATCTTCAAACGGGAGCGAGACTAACCGAATAGCTTTCAGCTCCTCAACTGTGACAATATTGCAGAGTTCTTCTACTTTCCATTGCTTGTTCACAAGGTCAATAACATTCAAAACATACGAAATATCACACTCTGGGGACTGATTAGAAGAGACCTTGAAATTTGTGGTTGTTGGTATCCAACCATCATCCCAAAATCGGACTGATTTCCCATTGTGAATCTGCCATCGACATCCTTCTAATAATAACTCCCAGCCCTTTTGCCAGCATGCCCATGCGGCTCTAGTTGTATGTAAGAAATCTAAGTGTGGATAATATAGCCGTTTAAACATCCTAGCCCAAGACCTTGCCCAGCGAGTAGAGTGTAATGCCCTAAAATAATAACGACAACCCATTTCATGATATCCAATAGGAAAGCATAAACTTGTGAAATATTAACCTTTCATTTATATTCATTTACCATACAAAAGATGACATTTGCAAATATATATTCATAAATCCTAGATTCTGAATTTATAGCATATGCCACATATATGTGAATTGGAAATAAAAGGTAATACAAATAAGTTTATGCCCTAATGGCTACATCTTTCCAAGATATTGCTTGATTATAACAAGATGGATCAAGTCCAAAACAATTAAAAAGCCCGAGGCTTGTACAAAAGGCAATTACAACAAGAGAAAAAAAAATGAGCCTTCAACTCCACGGTCCTCCTAAGCTAAGTCGTTGGTAGAGGCATGTCATCAGCACTTGAAAGTTGTTTTCCACGTAGAGTGAGCCAAAGCTTAGTAGAGATACTTGAACACAATGTATGAAACTTAGCAGAGTCATAAGGTGAATGCAATGCAATGCAATACCATTTTCAAAACATCATGCTATCTCTTTCAAAACAATGTCATGTCTTAATTATATGTACTTCAATTCAATAAACAATACTTTTCAAGTTAGAAAATAGGGCAGTGGATACAAAACACTAAGAATCTCTAGGTATGTGTCTGCCAGTAGACTATACAAGCATACCAAAGCTATTTTACCAGTACTAACCAGAAAGATCAGCACCTAACCGCGCGGGTTTCTGGACTTTCACCAAGGACACACAGACCAGCAATATAAACCACCACCACACTTCCTAACTAGATTCACCAAGGTACAAAACAATCCATTTTCAATGATTAAGTATGAAACAATGCTCAATGCAAAATTTATGAGTAATTAGTTTCGAATAATCTAATCCTCATGCAATTTCTACAACAATCAAAACTATCATCTACTGATAGTCCAAAACAGATGTCTCTACTCAACAAATAATTTTTCAATAATAGATATAAACTCATAAATTTTAAAATAGGAGCGATAATATATATCCAACTCCACTCTCATCATCAATAGATACAATCATCTTATCTTTTCAAACCCAATATTTTTCCCTTTTCTTTCATAAGATAAACATCAAGGATTTTCAAATAAAACATCCTTCATTTTCAAAAATCATATTTTAGGAAGGAATTTCCAACATTTCAATGCAACCCAACAATATTCGCATCCCCACAACCTTACTTGAGAATTTATTTGAAAAACTACTCTTTTACATTTCAAAGCCAAACCCTAGATTTATTTCAAAATTCCTGAATCACTAAACCTTTTCAAAGAGCAAATAACTAAGCAAAGAATCATACCAAAGGTTGAAGAAATCTTTACGTTGAGAGTAGTAGATGAAGAGAGCAAAGATAAAAGTTTGACGGAGCCGAAAACAAGATCTTCTCCGGTTAAAACGAAGCTTTCGATAAGCTCCACCTTTTTCTCTAAGGGACTATGGTGGAGAAATCAATGGATTTGGAGTATTTGAGGTTTTAAACAAGGACTAGATAGAGAAGGTAAATAAATTAGGGTTAGGAGTGTTAGAGAGAGAGAGAGGAAATGAAAAAGTGACAAAAATCCCCTTTCCCCAATCTAATATACACACAGACCACTCAAGTGACCAAATCATCGCTCGAACAACCAAACCACCACTTGAGCATCAAACACGAGTAAGTAACATTGCTCGAGCGACTGAAACACTACTCGAGCGTACAATGACCCCCTCCTAGAAGTTTTGCAGACTGTAAAAGACCGCTGGAGCGAAGATCACCCTACTTCCAGAAGTTTTCCAGACTTACAAAAATATTGGGAGATCTCAAAGACCGCTTGAGTGACCAAAATACCGCTCACGAGGCAACAAGAAGAAAACTGTACAACAACTCTTTTGAAAACTAACTTCGAACCTATTTCAAACACAACCAACACCCTAAACAACCAAACTCAACTAATAACAAGGCAAAAAGGAAAATAGACAATGAATAAGAGTATTGGATCTCGGATCCAAGAACATAATAAGGTTCAGGTCTAAACTAGAACCATTATAAGAGCTTGATTGAAGTGTGAAAATTTTCGAAATCCCAAACCTCCTTTGGTTTTTGACATGCACAAAGATGCCCACTTAGCCCAATGAAATCCTCTATTCCTGGGATCTCCCTTCCACCAATAATTCCTGATAAAAGCGTCCATCTTTTGACAAAAACTTTGCGGAAAGTAAAAGCACACCATTGCGTAAGAAGGTATAGCTTGCACAATTGCTTTAATAAGCAACCCCCTCCTAACATGAGAAAGTAGAAAGTTTTTCCATCCTTGCATTTTAGCAACCGTTTTCTCAAGTAAAAAACCATATGCTGTTACTTTAGACCGACCCCATATCAAAGGTACCCCAAATATTTAATATTCGAACTCGCTTGATTGATACCCATGGTTGTACAAATCCTCTCCCTTAATTCCTCATCTACATTGGCTGGAAAAAAAAATCTCAGATTTATCAAAATTGAGAAGCTGACCCAAGGCCTTACTATAATTGTGTAGAATTTGGACCATGTTCTGACACTCAAAGTTACTAGCTTTGAAGAAAAGACTAGCATCATTGGCTAAAAACAAATGGGAGAGAATCGGGCAAAACCTATTCATTTTGAGTCCCGAGACTATTTTTGAATAATCAATTTGGACAAAACATCTGCCACAATGAGAAAAAGGTAAGGGGATAAGGGTTCTCCTTGCTTGATCCCACAAGTTAGACTGAATGCAGCTTGCTTTTCTCCATTTACAAAAATTGAGATTTTGACGATCAATACACACTCCATGACCCATCGAACCCATTGTGCACTGAAACCCAATTTTCTGAGCACTGCTTCTAAGAAGTCCCATTGAATCTGGTCATAGACCTTAGGTCATGTTTGTTTCGGAGATTAAGGAGTGGGATTGGAGTAGTAAGGAAGTGGGTCCCACTATAACTTGTTTAGTGGCTTCCTTGTGGAGAGGGATTGCTACTCCAAGCGGCTTGCTAATCTCCCTCAATAGGGGGATTACCTTGGGTGAATTTTGGGTGGGATTAGGAAAATAGTGAGGGGATTAAATCTATTATATATATATATATATTTTACCAAGTGCACCTGTTTGTTTTAATATTTGTTTTAGTTTTTTTTTAATATAGAAATAATTTATTTATTTATTTTATATAAAAATAATTTAACAATCCCATCACTAATCATCTCCCACACTATTATCAAAATAAACACACTTTACTTAACTCCCTCATTAACAATCTCCACATTAACAATTTTTTCACTAATAATTTTTTCATTAATAATTCCATCCAACCTAATCCGTCAAACAAATGTGACCTTATTGAAATCCAATTTCAATGCTAAGTCCACTTGCCTACCCCTTCTTTTATGTCTCAAGAAATGGGAATGCTTCATGCGCCACAAGGATATTGTCTTGTATAAAACGACTTGGAACAAAGGCTGATTGATTGAGTTTGATAGTTGTTGGAGTACTCTATTAAGCCTATTGACCAAAATTTTTGTGACAATTTTCATCTTAAAATTGCATAAGGTGATACTACATATTTTGACTTTGTTTTATTATAAATTTGTAGTTTCAGTATTCTTTTTTCACAACATGGTTTGTGAGACAAAGAGATGTAATTTTGCTTTAAAAAAAAAAAAAAAAAAAAAGGCACACTTGCTACACATTTTAGGAGTATTTATTAATATTTTATATTTATTTTGAGATACCATGTCATATGGCAGTAAATTTGCTACATTTATAATTTCTAACTTCAAAATACTTCAGTCAAATAAATATAAAAAATTAATTATATAAAAATTGACAGTGTATTTACATTCAATTTATAAATATAGCGATCCCGAGTTTACCCCTTGTTGTACAGTGATCTAGACATGTGTCCGTAGATGTTAGTAGTTGATTATTATCTGGTTTACATCCTTTCCTACTTTGTATTTGAGTTATAGGATGTGCTGGGCAGGTTTGGTACAGGTTGGTTGAACTTAGGAACCAAAACTAGTTGCCCAGATTTTGGCCTGTCCGCTCGAGCGGAGCTTTTGGCGCTCGACCGGGGAACTTGTGGTTGCTTGGCCGCTCGAGCGGGGGTTTTGACGCTCGAGTGACGCTCGAGCGGGGAATACACCCATCCAGTATTTCCTGTGTAGTGTTGGACGCTCGAGCGGGGGATTGGCCGCTCGAGCGGGAAGTTGTGAGTAACGCTCGAGCGGGGAGTTGGGCACTCGAGCGGGGGACCTGTCTGCAAAAGTTCTGAGAGTGTGCATCCACCGCTCGAGCGGGGGATTGGCCGCTCGAGCGGGAGTCTGTTAGTGCCGCTCGAGCGGGAGTTTGGCCGATCGAGCAGGGCGACTGGGTTAAAGCTCCGAGTTTCGACTTTTGAAATCACTTTTTCACATTCTCTTCTCTCTCTTATTTTCCCAAAAACACCATTGTTGAGCTTCTCACTCTAGACCTTTACCTTCTCTCTAGGTATTGATCTAGTAGGAGTGATTTTCTCTCCTTTGGCCTTTACAAAAAAGTTGTTGATCGTCGAGGGCTACATTTTGATCTGAAAATTTTGTGATTTGGAGCATTTTCGTTTTCTTCATCTTCTTTGTTGGAGCTCAAACTTTGAGGTAGGGATATCCTACTCATTTTTATGGATTTTGTCTTTAAATTTTAGCATTTCGATATGTTGGGTGTTGTTGGGTAGCTTTGAGAAAGTTTGGGCCTTTTGTGTAATTTTACAAAAGTTGGGGTTTTGTTTATAATAAACCTAAATGCAAGTTTGGCATAGAAAAATGAGATAGATAAATGAATGTGGATGAAAATGAAACCTTAGGGTTGTTTTGTTAATTATGGGATTTTGCCCTAATTGGTTGATAAATTAATTTGAATAATTAATTTGAGAAATGAGAAATTGAATTAGAAATGTTGGAATTGGGAATGTATGGGATTAAAGGGTGTAGTTGAATTATTTATCGCTCACCAAATTGAAATGTTGGTATATTATCCATTTTGTACATTTATTTCCTGTTTAGAAATAACTGCTTGGGGCTATCGGTGGAGGATGGTCTTGATTGTTGTAGACAATGCATGATGATTAGGCAAACGAAAACTAATCAATGGAATGTGTCATGGAACTTGACGGTTGATGGAATACATTAACTTTATGTATTGATTGATTGTATGTAGAACCTATGTGTTTATATACATTGTGTGTAGAGGAGGAGATGAAGGATGTAATCCGCGGTTTAGGGGAAGATGGGGGATGTACCTCTAAACCGGATAGTGTTGGGAGGAGATAGGGGATGAACTCCGTAGATATAGCTCATATGCTTATCTTTGAGAAGTGTAGATACAGCTCATATGCTTGTCTAGTGAAGTATAGATACAGCTCATATGCTTATCTAGAGAAGTGCAGATATAGCTCATATGCTCATCTTTGGTTGTAAGATATAATTCTTATACTTATCTGTTGAGATGTTGATATAGCTAATATGCTTATCTGTTGATGTATTGATTTAGCTAGTATGCTTATCTACAGAAAATGGAAAATGAAAAGTAACATGGACTTGTATGTCATGTAATTGTAATGTGATATAAGTGGATGTATCTGTGTTGACCATCTATCAACTGCTAATCTTTTAGTCATTGTTCATAGCTGGTTTAGTGTATTTCTACTGGGCTGTGGCTCACCCTATATGGGAACATCATTTTCAGGTACATGTAGCATGCCACCTCCAAGGACATAGCTTGGGAGGCTTGAGGCGGAGGGATTTTTGTTGTCTATCTTCTTTTGATGTATTACATGTAGATTCAAGCCAAGGGCTTAACGTGTAACTCAGCTAGTGCTCTTTTTTTTTTGTAACCAAGTGTTAACTTGGAAAGCTGTAAACCTGTAGGGCATTTGCTTTTGTTGTTAACATGTAATACCTTTTGTAATCAAATACTCTGATGAATAGAAGAATGTTGGACTTTTGTATATCAATGCATGTCTATATTGATGGGTTTTATGTTATATTTTGAGGGCGTTACAACTTGGTATCAGAGTGTACCGGGTTCGAATACTTTGGGTACGTGGGAAGTGATTAGGATCACAATGGGTTTGTCTCACTTGATAGAGACTTAGATGTAGAATCATATGCTATGTGTTTAAATCGATAACATGCTTATGTGACTGTGTGGGTATGTGATTTAATTTCTAGGATGTTGATTGGATCGTTGGGTTTCTGTGAGTCTTGTTGGAAAAACACTTGATCAATGCTGTTTCTAACCGGAACTCTAGTAACGCCTCGGGACTATCATTATCCGGAAATGAAATTCGTAAGTGCTTATGTGTTTATGTGCTTACGTGGAGTGAATTACAGTTGTCCATGCATTAGGACGCGAGTGTTTAGTTTCGGCACATTTATCAATGTGCTAATATTCTTCGTTTCCTTTATTAGGATGTCAGGACGAGGAAGAGGTGGTAGGCATGGTAGGCCTAGGAGGCAGGAAGTGCCTATACCAAATGAGATTCCGGCAGTACAGGAGGGAGTTGGTCAGGCCAATGTGGTCGAGCCAGCGGGTCAGCAAGCTATGAGTGCTTTGGCCCGAGAGATAGCAGGAGCTTTGGGTATTCTCAGAGCAAGGAATCAGGTTGCTGAGGCAGGGCTTTCTTTCTTGAAGAGGGAGTTCTTCCAGTCTAACCCGGACGAATTTATTGGGGATCCAAAGGAGCCACTTAAGGCAGATGAGTGGTTGGAGCAAATGAGTAAGATGTTCGAGATGCTTGGCATCGAGGACGGAACACTGAAAGTGACCTTGGCATCCTTTCAGCTGAAGGGAGATACGGGTCAATGGTGGAAGTACGAGAAGGTTCGTGTTGGTGGTGCATGGGAGGCTTTTGTAAATGCTTTCCAGGAGAGGTTTTTATCTTCAGCTGCTAGGGAGAAGCTGAGGGATCAGTTTTGCCGGCTTAATCAGCAGGGTTTGTCTGTGGCCAAGTTTGAAGCTACATTTACTAGCTTGTCCAAGTTTGCACCTGAACTTGTGGCGTCCGAGGAACGCCGTTGCTATGAGTTTGAACGAAAGTTGAGGCGTGGCCTCAAGCTGAGGGTTGGTGGTTCTTTCATCCGAGAATATAGACATCTGGTGGATGCTGCAGCTCATATGGAGCTCTTGATGCAGGAGGAGGATGAGGAGAAGAATAGAGGTTCCAAAAGGAGCCAAGATGGCCAAGGTGATGGTAGGAGACAGAAGGGTTATAACCCTCAGCAGTCTCAGGGTGGTGTGGCTAGATCGACCTTTCCAGTGCCGAGTGCAGGCTCGGGGAGAGGCAATCAAGGAGAGTTCACCTGTTACAAGTGTGGTCAGTTGGGCCACAAGGCTTCGGTTTGCCCACAGAGGGATGGAGGTCAGCGAGCTGCTTCTTCTTCAGCTAGACCTAAGGGTCAGAGTTTGGGCAGGGGCCAGCCCTTGTCTTGTTATCAGTGTGGACAGCCTGGGCACCTGAAGAGGTTTTGCCCACAGTTGAGTGCCACTTCAGAGGCGTCTGGTTCTAGGCAGACGCAGAGTTATCAGCCAACTCAATCTGTGCAGGCCTCGAGGGCCAATCCGGGAGCTTCGTCATCCCAGACTGTGCAGCAGTCGTATGCTCCTAGAGGTGAGCAGGTGGATCAGGGGCCTACAGGGCGCGTGTATGCTGTTACCGCGCAGGACCTAGTACCGGCTCCATCAGTAGTGAGAGGTACCTTTCTGTTTTGCAACTCGGTTGCTAGTGTATTGATTGATACGGGTGCGTCTCATTCTTTTGTATCTGCTGTATTTGCATCTGTGTTGGAGTTGGAGTTGGCACTATTACCATCTCCTATTTGTGTTGTGTCACCTGTTGGGGGTGAGTTGATTTTGAAACACGGATGTAGAGGTTGTGATCTAGAGGTCGCCGATCATAGGCTTCCGTTTCCTTTTGTAGTCATGCCCATGAAAGACTTTGATGTTATATTAGGTATGGACTGGTTATCGTCATACCGGGCAGTTATTGATTGCTACCGCCAGAGGGTCACTTGTTGTACCGTGAGCGGGGAGTGTTTCCATTTCTTGGGGGACCGGGTTGGTAGTGTTTTGCCACCGGCGTATGATCCGCGAGGGCGGAGTGAGCTTAGTGGTCTACTTGCTAGCTTTATGAGTAGTGAGTGTGACGAGACCCAGATTGTGTTGCCGAGGGTGGTTTGTGAGTATTCGGATGTTTTTCCCGAGGATCTTGTTGAATTGCCACCTCACCGAGAGATAGAGTTCTCTATTGATTTAGTGCCCGGCACGGCGCCGATTTCTATGGCACTTTATCGTTTTGCCCCAGCAGAGTTGGTTGAGTTGAAAGTTCAGCTCCAGGAATTTCTAGATAAGGGCTTTATTCGCCCTAGTGTTTCACCGTGGGGAGCACCGGCCCTCTTTGCTAAAAAGAAAGATGATGCCTTGAGATTGTGTATCGACTACTGGAAGTTGAATCGGGCTACGGTTAAGAATAAGTATCCTATGCCCCGTATAGATGATCTATTTGACCAGTTGAAGGGTTCCCGTTGTTTCTCTAAGATAGACTTGAGATCGGGTTACCACCAGTTGAGGGTCAGGCAGGTAGACATTCCGAAGACGGCATTTCGTACGCGGTATGGCCATTATGAGTTTTTGGTGATGCCATTTGGGCTTACCAACGCACCGGCAGTCTTTATGGACTTGATGAACCAGATTTTCCGAAAATTCTTGGATCGTTTTGTAGTCGTTTTCGTGGACGACATCCTGATTTATTTACCTTCTGAGGAGGAGCACGAGGAACACTTGAGAGTGGTGCTTGAGTTGCTTAGAACCCATAGGTTGTATGCCAAGTTTGGGAAGTGTGAGTTCTAGCTAGGAGAAGTCAAGTTCTTAGGCCATGTGGTTTCCGGGGAAGGGGTGTCTGTTGATACATCCAAGACTGAGGCAGTGCAAGATTGGGCACAGCCTACGAGTGTGTTTGAGATCCGCAGTTTTCTGGGATTAGCTGGGTATTACCGTCGGTTTGTGAAGGATTTCTCCAAGTTAGCTTCACCGTTGACTAAACTGACTCGGAAGGGAGTCAAATTTGTATGGAGTGAGACTTGTGAAAAGTCGTTCCAAGAGCTGAAAGTTAGATTGACCACCGCTCCAGTTTTGATTATTCCGGAGAGGGGGTTGGGTTATGCGGTTTATTGTGATGCCTCACGAGAGGGTTTGGGTTGTGTGTTGATGCAAGAGGGGAAAGTGGTAGCTTATGGCTCACGTCAGTTGAAACTTCACGAGAAGAATTACCCTACACATGACCTAGAGTTAGCAGCAGTGATCTTTGCCTTGAAAATCTGGAGGCACTACCTTTATGGTGAGAGATTCGACGTGTTCTCGGATCATAAGAGTCTGAAGTATCTGTTTACACAGAAAGACTTGAATTTGAGGCAGAAGAGGTGGATGGAGTTTATTGAGGATTACGATTTTGAGTTGCACTATCATCCGGGGAAGTCCAACGTTGTGGCCGATGCACTTAGCAGGAAATCCATAGGTGATGTAGCTTGTATAGCCATCCGGGAATGGGAGATGTTGGGGGCACTTGGCGAGTTTTGCTTCTGGGCGAATCCTTTGAGGCTGCGGCCTTGTTTTCTGTTGTTGCGCAGCCTACACTTGTGACTCGAGTGTTAGAGGCACAGAGAGGTGACCTTGAGGTAGAATCCCTCCGAGAGAAGATCTCCAGTGGAAAGGTTGAGAAGGGTTTGGCGGTGTATCCCGACCTGAGTGTGAGATACCGAGACCGTTTGTTTGTGCCGAAGTCTTGCCGAGAGGAAGTACTCCGAGAGTTTCATCATTCGCGCCTTGCGGTGCATCCGGGAGGTACTAAGATGTATCAGGATTTGGGTCGCCAGTTTTGGTGGCGGGGTATGAAGGGAGACGTGGCGGTTTTCGTGTCTAAGTGCCTTACTTGTCAGCAAGTGAAGGCCGAACATCAGAAGCCAGCGGGTTTGTTACAACCCTTGCCTATTGCCGAGTGGAAGTGGGAGCATGTCACTATGGACTTCGTTGTAGGTCTTCCGAGGACTCAACGGGGTAGTGATGCTATTTGGGTGGTTGTAGACCGGTTGACTAAGTCGGCGCACTTCATTCCTATGCGCGTGAGAGATTCGGTAGATCATCTTGCCGACTTGTATATTCGGGACATAGTGAGATTGCACGGGGTCCCAGTGACGATCGTCTCAGATAGAGACCCTCGTTTTACTGCTAGGTTGTGGCAGAGTTTGCAGAGTGCCTTGGGCACCAAGTTGACCTTTAGTACGGCTTATCACCCTCAGACTGACGGGCAGTCCGAGCGTACTATTCAGATCCTCGAGGATATGCTTCGGGGTTGTGTCCTGGACTTTAGTGGGACGTGGGAGAGGCACTTGCCCTTAGTGGAGTTTGCCTACAACAACAGTTTTCAGGCTAGCATCGGTATGGCACCGTTTGAGGCCTTGTATGGTCGACCGTGTAGGTTTCCAGTTTGTTGGGCCGAGGTGGGTGATGCACCCTTGTTGGGTCCGAAGTTGGTTAGAGAGACGACGGAGAAAGTTGAGCTTATCCGTAGGAGGCTTGTTACAGCCCAGAGTCGCCAAAAGAGTTATGCCGACCGTAGGAGGAGGCCTTTGGCGTTTGAGGTAGGTGATCATGTTTTCCTGAAGATATCACCTAGGCGAGGTTTGATGAGGTTTGGGAAGAGAGAGAAGTTATCCCCTCGGTTTATCGGTCCCTTTGAGATCCTTGAGAGGATTGGGGAGGTTGCTTATCGCTTGGCTTTGCCGCCGCAGTTGTCCGAAGTGCATGACGTGTTTCATGTGAGTATGCTTCGGAAGTATGAGCCGGATCCGTCCCACGTGTTAGATTGGACCGACTTAGAGGTAGATGAGGATGCCTCGTATGAGGAGAGACTGGTTCGGGTCTTGGATAGGCGGGATCAAGTCCTGCATGGCAAGACCATCCCTTTAGTGAAGGTTTTGTGGAAACATCACGGAGTGGAGGAGGCCACTTGGGAACGTGAGTTGGAAGTTCGCGAGAAATATCCGGACTTGTTTGTTGATGTGTAATCATGTATTGAGAATTTTGTTGTATTGTTGAACTTTAAGACCATTAAATATGTCTTAAGTTGTAAAACATGGTGCATGTTTTGGTTAATGATAGTAGTTGGAAACTTGCCTCAAATGGAAGTTTGTGTAACATTGCATATGTTGAATATATAGTAGAAATGGAAATGTATCATGATTATTGCTTATGATATGAATTATGAACTATGTATGTTGGAAATGGTTGAAATGGAAGAGAAATGCATGTTAATGATGCACTTGTAATATATGTTGCTTTTACATATTGTGAGATGCCTCTTGATAAGAGATGGGATGACCGGTAATGGGTCGAGTTGTTGAATGTTGTAATATAACATTGTTTAAAATGGAGAAAAACTTGTTTTCCAAAAAAAAAACTTGTACTTAATTTCGGGGACGAAATTCTTTAAGGGGGGGAGGTTATAGCGATCCCGGGTTTACCCCTTGTTGTACAGTGATCCGGACATGTGTCTGTAGATGTTAGTAGTTGATTATTATCTGGTTTACATCCTTTCCTACTTTGTATTTGAGTTATAGGATGTGCTGGGCAGGTTTGTTACAGGTTGGTTGAACTTAGGAACCAAAACTAGTTGCCCAGATTTTGGCCTGTCCGCTCGAGCGGAGCTTTTGGCGCTCGACCGGGGAACTTGTGGTTGCTTGGCCGCTCGAGCGGGGGTTTTGACGCTCGAGTGACGCTCGAGCGGGGAATACACCCATCCAGTATTTCCTGTGTAGTGTTGGACGCTCGAGCGGGGGATTGGCCGCTCGAGCGGGAAGTTGTGAGTGACGCTCGAGCGAGGAGTTGGGCGCTCGAGCGGGGGACCTGTCTGCAAAAGTTCTAAGAGTGTGCATCCACCGCTCGAGCGGGGGATTGGCCGCTCGAGCGGGAGTCTGTGAGTGCCGCTCGAGCGGGGGTTTGGCCGCTAGAGCGGGGCGACTGGGTTAAAGCTCCGAGTTTCGACTTTTAAAATCACTTTTTCACATTCTCTTCTCTCTCTTACTTTCCCAAAAACACCATTGTTGAGCTTCTCACTCTAGACCTCTACCTTCTCTCTAGGTATTGATCTAGTAGGAGTGATTTTCTCACCTTTGGCCTTTACAAAAAAGTTGTTGATCGTCGAGGGCTACATTTTGATCCAAAAAATTTGTGATTTGAAGCATTTTCGTTTTCTTCATCTTCTTTGTTGGAGCTCAAACTTTGAGGTAGGGATATCCTACTCCATCTTATGGATTTTGTCTTTAAATTTTAGCATTTCGATATGTTGGGTGTTGTTGGGTAGTTTTGAGAAAGTTTAGGCCTTTTGTGTAATTTTACAAAAGTTGGGGTTTTGTTTATAATAAACCTAAATGCAAGTTTGGCATAGAAAAATGAGATAGATAAATGAATGTGGATGAAAATGGAACCTTAGGGTTGTTTTGTTAATTATGGGATTTTGCCCTAATTGGTTGATAAATTAATTTGAATAATTAATTTGAGAAATGAGGAATTGAATTAGAAATGTTGGAATTGGGAATATATGGGATTAAAGGGTGTAGTTGAATTATTTATCGCTCACCAAATTGAAATGTTGGTATATTATCCATTTTGTGCATTTATTTCCTGTTTAGAAATAACTGCTCGGGGCTATCGGTGGAGGATAGTCTTGATTGTTGTAGACAATGCATGATGATTAGGCAAACGAAAACTAATCAATGGAATGTGTCATGGAACTTGACGGTTGATGGAATACATTAACTTTATGTATTGATTGATTGTATGTAGAACCTATGTGTTTATATACATTGTGTGTAGAGGAGGAGATGGGGGATGTACTCCGCGGTTTAGGGGAAGATGGGGGATGTACCTCTAAACCGGATAGTGTTGGGAGGAGATAGGGGATGAACTCCGTAGATATAGCTCATATGCTTATCTTTGAGAAGTGTAGATACAACTCATATGCTTGTCTAGTGAAGTATAGATACAGCTCATATACTTGTCTAGAGAAGTGCAGATATAGCTCATATGCTCATCTTTGGTTGTAAGATATAGTTCTTATACTTATCTGTTGAGATGTTGATATAGCTAATACGCTTATCTGTTGATGTATTGATTTAGCTAGTATGCTTATCTACAGAAAATGGAAAATGAAAAGTAACATGGACTTGTATGTCATGTAATTGTAATATGATATAAGTGGATGTATCTGTGTTGGCCATCTATCAACTGCTAATCTTTTAGTCATTGTTCATAGCTGGTTTAGTGTATTTCTACTGGGCTGTGGCTCACCCTATATGGGAACATCATTTTCAGGTACATGTAGCATGCCATCTCCAAGGACATAGCTTGGGAGGCTTGAGGCGGAAGGATTTTTGTTGTCTATCTTCTTTTGATGTATTACATGTAGATTCAAGCTAAGGGCTTAACGTGTAACTGAGCTAGTGCTCTTTTTTTTTTGTAACCAAGTGTTAACTTGGAAAGCTGTAAGCCTGTAGGGCATTTGCTTTTGTTGTTAACATGTAATACTTTTTGTAATCAAATAATCTGATGAATAGAAGAATGTTGGACTTTTGTATATCAATGCATGTCTATATTGATGGGTTTTATGTTATATTTTGAGGGCGTTACAATAAATTATATAATTTTTTATATAATTGATAACAAATGTATCCATTAGGCATGTTCATGGGTCTGCTTGGTTCAAATTTGACATTAAATTTGAAATCAACCCAATTATGATCTGTTCTAAATTTTTGAATTCAGGACCACACAATTATGTATTAGAACCAACTCAACCCAACATAACTCGAGTTGGAACCACAGTTTAACTACAAAAAAAAAAGAAAAAAAAGAAAGAGAATCAACCAATAATAAATAATTAAAATAAAACGAATCTTTATAATATTTAAACATAATACAAATAAAAAAAATTAAATATTATTTAATACATGTTAGTGAATAGTATAGTAAAGTTCAATTCAAGCTTAAAAATAACCAATACAAATTAAATTCAATAATATTTATTCTATGTGAAAAATTATTACATACAATCAAATAAGACTAATTAAGTGAAGACATGTCAATATAAATAAAAGTTTACATTGGCGTCTGGAAAGTAGGTTAAAGACTAAAATAGCTAATAGAGATAAAATAGGTTAAGATAGTTAATAAAATAAAATATTACATCTAAACCATAATTATTTTATTTTTTCTCTCACAACCATCAAATCAATTACCAAAAAAAAAAAAATCAACTAATTTTCTAAACACAACTTTTTTAATCAAGTTAAAATAACAAAAAAGTCAAAAGAATGACTAAAATAATTACCTTTCCAAACGAAATTTTTGTCTTATTGATTATTTTTTAATCTTTTTTTTTATAGACTATTTTAACTCTAACCTACTTCCTAAACACTGTCATACATATAGGGTGTGTTTGATTGGACGGACTGGATAAGGGGGGATTAGAATCCATCGGACTTGAGTTCTGGGACTGTGAATCCCCCGGACTATTTGGTTGGATTGGATATGTATCCTGTGTTTGTTTTTTCATGGGATTAGATGTCTGGAAATGACTATTTTTAGTGAATCCAACGTTTGGTTGGACGGACTGGATAGGATAAATGAACAAAAGACTATTTTGCCCTTTTTCAATTGTTTACTAAGTAATAGCAATATTAAACATATCTTTAATATTTTAATTATTTTTAGCTAGATTAAATAAAAATTTATTTTATTTTATTTTTTACACAATTAAATAAATTTATTTTTTAAAAAAAAAATAAATAAATACATAAAATATCAGTAAAAATATATATTATTTTTTAATTAAAATTTTAAATAAATTTGTTTTTAAAAATAATAATAATCAAACAATGAAATTAAATAAAACATCTATTAAATTTAAATAATGAAATTAAATAAAATATAAACAAAATTTTAAAATAAAACATCAATAAAATATCTATAAAAAATTATTTTAAAAAATTAAATAAATAAAACATCAATAAAAAGTTAAATAAAATTATTTTATTTTTAAATTGAGACATTTAAATTTTATTGAATTTTATTAAATATAATACATAATTAAATAGTAGAGGGTCAAAATGGTCATTTTGACCACCTAATCCCAACAGTGGATTGTCCCCCCAAAAACTATCCCATACCTCCCCAGGACACAATAGTCCCCCATATGGGAGATAAGGAGTCCGGCCGGACATGGAGTCCGCCGGACTAAAAAAAAATCAAACGGCGGATAAGGAGCACTATTTGAATTACAATCCAAATAGTAGATAGTCCCCTTCTAATCCGGCGAATCAAACACGCCCATATAAGTTTGGCTAGTTTAATGTAAGAAAACTAATAACCAAGGCTTGATGATTTAGAAACACAAAACCAAACCAATCTATCAAAAAATCGAACAAAACTTACTCACAAAAGTTCAATTAATTTGATTTTTCAATTTTTACTGACTATTTTGCGTACTCCTAATGTACGGTATCCAACAAAGTCCAAAGTTACAAACAACAACATTTGACCGACGAAAGATCTACATGAGGACTACATGCGACATTATTAGGGGTAGGCTATGGTGCGCCCTAATCTTGACTGGATCAAGTCAAATATATACACTAGTCAACAATGCTATAGACCTCTAAAAGTAGAGTTCTAAAAGAGCTCTAATGAATTGGCATGTCCAAAAAAAAAAAAATTTCAAGCTAAAACATCACATCAGGCTGGACCCCACACACTTCCATATCATTAGTGCATGGTTTAGAGCTCTTATTTTAGAGCTCTCAAGCATTTTTCATACACTAGTAGTTCCTATTTGCAGACGCGTCATTCTTACGTAGTACTATTACCCCACCACACCGGGAAATTATTGGGTGACCTAGGACACGATTTTGTTATTTTACCCTAATAATCATCCATTGTCATACTTTTTTACTTTTTTTTCCTATCATCAATCGAAATCATTACATACATTTTTTCCACCAATCAAATTTAATTTGGACACCACGTAATCGTGTTCCCCAAATATCAACTGTGTTTTCACTACACCACTCAAAAGATAGATTTACGTGTAAATTTAGGTTTCGTTTAGGTTTCCTTTGGCAAAGTTGTCATAGTAATTTTTTAATTATTTACAAAAAAAAAAAAAAAAAATTATGTAAAAAAATAAAGAGAATAATGTGACAATTTATAATATTTTTTGACATTTTACCTAAAATTGAAAGTTGCCAAACGAGACCTTAGAAAAAGTTAAAGTCACTAAATTAGTACAAAAAGATAAAATAGATTAACTTAGTCAATAAGACAAAGGTCGCGTTTGGAAAATTATCTATTTTAGTTGTTTTTTTTTGTGTGGTATTTTAGCTATTTTTAGTTTGACTAAAAAAATTGTATTTAGGAAGATAGTTATTTATTTATTTTTTTGTAGTTGTTTGATGGTTATAAGAAAAAAAAGTGAAATAATTATAAGTTAGATGTGATATTTTGTCTTATTGATTATTTTAACATATTTTGTTTTTATTGACTATTTCAGCCCAAATAGCTCTTTCCAAACATGGCTAAAATGTCACATCCAAACCATAATCATTTTTTTTTTTTTTTTTTTTCACAACCATCATATCTAGAGGTGAGCATGATCCGGATTGGTCCGAATTTAGGTAAAACTAGGACCAATCCATTATCTACGGTTCTTGAAAAATTGGAACCAATCCAATCTGTTTAAATTGTAGAACCAATCCGAGCCAATCCATTTAAACATATATTGGATTAGATTAGGACCACAGATTCCCACCATATAAATTTTTTTTTACTTACAGATAGATTGATTAACAATGATACAAGTATGACAAATTGATTACTTACAGATAGATTGACAAATTTTTTTACTTACCAATAGATTGATTAATAATGATACAGGCATCTCTTACTGGAAAATAGATAAAAGCCGAAAGATAAAAACAAATCTACACACATACCCATATAAAAATAGAAAAGTAATCTGAGATGAACAATGATCAACAAAGATGAACAATAATTTGATATACACATAATGATCCATAATCAATAGAGATTTTTTTACAGATCTATACACACACCCATATTAACAAAGATTTTTAAAGACAGAACTATACACACACCCATATAAAAACAAAAAAATAATCTAAGATGAATAATGATCAACAGAGATGAACAATAATCTGAGATACACACACAATAATCAACAATTAACAGAGATTTTTTTATAGATCAACAGACAGAGAGAAAGAGAGAGAGCTCGAACAGATTTATTCATCAAATGTGACAAATCTGGGGCTAGAAAAATCAACAAACAGAACATAATTTTCACAAAAACAAAATATAATACATACATATATATATAGAGAGAGAGAGCTTACCGAGAAAGAGAGAGAGAGAGAGAGAGAGAGAGAAAGAGAGAGCTACAGCTATCGATCTGAGATGGATAGTGATCGAAGATGGAGGATCTGAGAGTGTCTGAGAAAGAGAAGAGAGAGAGTACCGAGAGATGAGATTGTGAGAGGCAATGAGTGGTCTGCGTGTGAGGTTGAAGATTTGAGATGGATGATCGGAGATGGATGATGATCGGAGATAGAGGGTCTGAGAGTGTTTGAGAAAGAGAAGAGACAGAGAGAGATGAGAGTGTGAGAGGTAGTGAGTGAGTGAGTAGCGTGTGAGGTTAAAGATCTGAGATGAATGATCGGAGATGCATGATGATCGGAGATGGATGATGAAAGAGTGTCTGAGAAACAGAAGAAAGGGAGTACTGAAAAAGAGAGTACCGAGAGAGAGAGAGAGATGAGAGTGTGAGAGGTAGCAATGAGTGAGTGAGTTGAACGATGTGTGAGGAATTAGGGTTAGTGTTTAGCTTTTATATGAACAAGAAATGATATTATGTGGGAGGGTATATGGTATAAATATAGACTAAATCTATATGGTCCGGATCAGTTCCAATTCGGAATCGATCCGTGGCCTACAAATTTTTAAATCTCTAATCCGGAATCGAACCACGGATTCAAAAAATTAATCCAATCCTATCGGATTGGACTGGATCGGAACGAATTACGAATTATATGGATTCCTTGCTCAGCTTTAATCATATCTAAACAAAAAAAAAAAAAAGCCACAAGTTCTTCCCAAACGGAATTAATTTAGTTAGGTTAAATTAACTAAAAAGTCAGGCTAAATTAACTCTTCACAAACGAAGGCTTAGAATTGATATTTTTAGATTGTTTGAAAAGTAACTATTTTATTTGATTTTTTGATTTTTTACAAAAATACATATAAAAAAATAGAGAGATTGATGTGATTGAATATTTTGACTTTTTAATTATTTTAGCCAAAAAATCAACACTCCAAACGGGATTTTAAAAGTAGTTTGGAAGGATCTAAATATGTGCACTTACTTGAAAAATGCACTTATTTAGTTACATCACTTCTTTACTTTTCTATATATCTTTTCCCAAACAACTCCTTTGTAATTTTTTTATTTATTTTATTTTAATTTTAGAATTTTTTTTTTTTAATTTTAGATTTTAGTTGATTAGATTAATTTTTAAAAAGTTTAGAAAATAGAAAAATTATTTTTTTATTAAAATAAAAAATATAATTTTTGTTAGAAAAAGTCTAGGGACCCAAACTTAATCACCTAGATTTTTTCAGGTAGAAGATTGTGTGGTGGAGATTAAATATATGTAGTATGAAGTCTATGTATAAAATAAATCTGAACCACAAAATGATAATTTTAAGTAATTTTTGAATAATTAAGTCTGAATTCGTAATATTATTGTTTCTATTATATAGTAATTTCTTTTTGAGTTTAGTTAACAGTGCATAAAGACGTTGATTAATAAAATTTAAATTAATTATATATTATATGATACACGTACACTCCTACATCAACCTTTAATACAAGCATTTTAAAATGTAGTGTTACATCAACTGAATTTTGACTTGCTTGAATCGTCTGAATTTTTGTTTGCCGGTCATCCGGCAATAAGGGTGACAACCACGGTCGACAAGGGTGACAACCGCGGTGGACAACGGTTGTACCGATCGTCTGGGTGGTTGACCGGAATGCACAAATTCAGGCAATTCAGACAAACTCAAATTCGGTGGATGAATTATTTTTGTATTTTAAATTTCTTATCAATTGCTTTAACGACTCTCATTAACAATTTTTTAAAAATTTATTAACAAAATTCTTTCTTCAAAAATGTTATTATATTTTATTTTAATTAGACAATGTTGAAAGTAAAAAAAAAAAATTGACACAAATTTCAAAAGGGTACTCAGTCCATAAATTCAATTTTAAATTTTGTTCAACTAGAAGTTCAAGCACTCAAATACTTTGTCCATAAAGACAAATTTAAATAAAATGACCAAAATACCCCATGTGTATATATGCTATATACAGAAACCAGACCCTAGCACTTCACAACCCGTCTCTCTCATCTAGTTTCCTCTCTTTTTACTTTCTGCTCTCTCTCTTTCTGTTCTCCATTCTTTGTCGCCGCTGATCATCGCCATCTACCGTTCATCCTCTATCTCACATACGCCTCCGCCTCACCCATTGCCCTTTCCTCTATAACACCCCGATATTTTAACCCATTTTATAATTACTAATCATTTATCAATCTCAATTTCAAAATGTGAAGAAAGAGTTAAAAAACAATTAATTAAAGTACACCCATTTCACAAGTCTAATGTTTATCTCTTCTCATTAGATTTCTCATAAAACTTACATTTCACTTTACAATATTAGTGTTCAAAATAATAATACATTATAGTTCAAGAAATAAAAAATATATATATAACAAGATACCCAAAGGGGGCTTACACCTTTCAAGGCTAGGGTTTTGATTACACACATAAGTGGAATTCTATCCCAAAAACATAAGCCTAGTGGTTGTAATCAGATAAAACATCCAAAGTGAGCTTTTATGCTCCATCAAGATCTTCACCAATTCCTAGCTGAGTGGAACCACATCATCACAACCTGAAATGTTTGTTCTGATAGGGATGAACTAATACTCAGTAGGAATATTATTAACAAAGTATGCCATGATAAAATCCATATTTCTTTCATTTAAAAACAATGATGTTCACTACCCAATTTATATTTAAAATCTCATCATCAACAATGGGGCAGTAAATACGCAATGACGTCCCAAGAAAGAGTTGCAACACCATACATACATATATAAATTTGTATACTGAAAATATTTCTACATTCGCCGACTCTAAAATATGGCAGGGAGATGGGCACCCAAAAACTAGGGGTGATTGCAGATCCGGTTGGGTAGGGTGGCATCCCATCCACCATCCGTCTAAAACAAGGTGGATTGGAAAAAATCAATCTACATTTGTTCACCGGTTTGGCAAATGCAGTTTGAATGGGCTGTATGGATTAATGGATGGAAGCAATCGGTTTGGGGGTTTGAACTTTACAAATTTTGGACATTTTTTCGAATTATAATTCATTACTTTTACAATCTCCAATAACTAGTAATTTGAAAAAATATGTATTATTTGTTTATAATAGGCCATGGCACCGCACATGCATATTTTTAAGATATTATTTCTTATTTTCACAAAAATATATATTTTATTAGTTTTACTCTATGTTGTTACTTGTTAACAATTCCTTTTTTATTTTGTTTTGAACTTCATCTACGGGCATATCAGGTTCATGCGGGGTGCGAGATGGTTGATTCGCTATTTGAACTGTATTAGCGGATTTTGAAATATTTCATCCGCATTTGTTCGTCAAAAGACATGAATCCGTCCAAAATCAATTGAGTTGGATTGGATCGGGTCAGATTAAGTGAATTTGATGGATCCATGATTACCCTTACCAAAAACCTTTTCCCTTCCACATTTGTTGACTCCTAAAACAGCGGGCTCGTGGATACCCAAAAATCATGTTTTCTCCACATTTGCCGACTCCTGAAATTGTGGACTCGTGGACACCCAAAAATCATGTTTTTCAACATTTGTACAACAAAAAGTTTAAGACAGGACAATTGGGCACCTTGAGGCACGAGTACCAATACAATACACAACGTTTTTCCAAAAGCTAACTCTACTACTCAGACTCATGCGCCATTTACCCCCTTTCAACATTTTCAAATATCCAAGACATTGTACTAAATCAAGAGATGAAATTATGTAATATAATGCAATGCATGAATTTGCAAACATTTCAATTGCCTAAGATACATTCATTGCCAAACATATAAATCTTAACATAGTTCATAGTTAAGAAGTTTCCAATTTCCACATTCCCAACAATACCCAATTTCCTTCATCACAACATAAAATTTCATAATGTCTCAAAATCATTATTCATACACCATTCCACTACTCCATTTGCATTTTAAAAACAAATATTCATCATCAACAACCTTTATCATCAATAGTTATTCAAAACCTTTCAAAATCTTGGACAAAGACCCATTTTTACGTATCAACATCCATTTAATCTAACACATTGATCTCATACATAAATATAACTAAGAAATTACCACATATACACCTCAACTCATAGATATACTAAGTTAAAAGTATACCTACCTCGAATATAGAGACAAGAAGATGAAAACCCAAGGAGAACTTTGAAGATAATGCGATCAATCGGTAAAAACGTTGATCTTCACTTCCTTTTCGTCTTTAAGACAAGATCTTGGATGATCTCTTGAAGAAAATGGGTGAAATCAATTAGGGTTAGGGTTTTTCGGACAAGAAAAGAGAAAGAAAAAGTGAGAAAAGTGAAGCAAAAGATCGAATTTAAGTGGCTGATTCCGAACAGACTGCTCGAGTGCTCACTCTTACATTCGAGCGAAGAATGAAGGCTCTTAGAATCTCAAGCTTCAAGAGCAAACTGCTCAAGCGCTCACTCATGTGCTCGAGCGAACTGAGATTTGTTAGACAGAGACAGCCTCACAGACTTAATCCTTAAGGCATTTCCTGCACATCAACCTTATTTCCATATGTAACCATTTAAGTAAATGTTTTACTTAAGTTTATAATATAAATAAGGAAATACCTCCTATTTGGTTCAAAGAAAAATACAAAAAAATCAAAATCCAATTAAATCAAAAAGTAGTTCCCTTAGTTTTAGTACAAAATTAATTTTCCAACTGAAATATCTAAGTTTGATGTTGAAGTAAAGGGTTAATATTTCATAGAAAAATCCTATAAATTCAAATTAGGCTATTTAATATATAAGGAATAATTACTGCAAAAAATTATTTTGAAAATCACAAGTTTTGAAAAATCCAATTTTCACAATTAGAAAATTTTCGAGCATAGTCCAATTATGATAGAAAACCTTTCCATTTTTTGTTAATTTTATTTTTTAATTTTTTAATTTTTTTATGCAACTATCTCTATACGAAAAAGAAATGAGGATCGGTTCTCAACCCATGCTGTTACATCCTTTACTGTGGTCAGCTAACTCTCTCTCCCCCCTCTCTCTCTCTCTCTCTCCTCTCTTTTTTCATCTTTCCATCGATGTAGTAGAGTCGTGATGTCACTACCTCTATCGTCGATTGCCACTGATCCGCCGTTGTCACTATCATCTGAGTGATCTACTCTCTCTCTCTCTCTCTACTTTTGAACATCTAGAAGAGAATTGAACAGATCTGGAAGATGATCGCGACTTTTCTCTTTCTTCAAATCTACTTCTACTGTTGTCAATCCATTGTAATTCCATAGCGGCACCACCGCCACGCAAATCTGATTTCACTAATGATGAAATCAGCTGTAAGGTTTTCATCGACGACATGGAGATCACTATGCTGGACCTCTATAAAAATCTCCGAAGTCATGGATCTGGATCTAAATTTAGATCCAAATCCAGATTTGTTGAGAAGTCGTCCATCGTTTGTTGTTCATCGCTTCAACAACAATGACAAGATCACCATATGAAGGTTCCTAAGATTGAACATAAGGTAAAACTTCCACTATAATCTTAATTTTCGAATGGTTTCATTTTAGAAATGTTTATGAATTTATATATGTGTATATGCGTATAGGTAGGTACATGATTGGATAATGTTCATTACACGTATAGAACCCAAATTGATTTTTTATTTTAATTTTTAAAAAAAAAATTATGATCATGTGAAGTAAATGAATAGATAGATATGAGGTTTAGATTTTTCTTGTGTGAAGTTGCTTGTTGTTCATTTAAATAATTCTTATTGATTATTCTAAAGCCACATAAAGTACAAAATCATGATAAAGCTTTTTTGTTTTTGTTCTTGTGTGGGTGTGTATGTGTATATATATATATTTTATCAGCAACAAACTATGATATAACTTTTGTATTGTAGATCATACAAGTATTATGTGCATTGATCAAATATTTTTTAAGAAAACTCGTTTGTGACACTACTATTTTTATGAATGATTTAATGTTAATACAAGTGTTGGATGTAACAGATGATGAGGTCTACAAATTGTTCTCAAATTGCTCATATTTTTTTTTTCTTGATTTCTGATTCATTGCTCATTTTTTTTTCCTGATTTCTAATTTGTTGCTCATATATTTTTTTTCTTGATTTCTAATTGAAGAGTTTTGTTGTTCTATATACTTTATGGATTACAAGTTGTGTTTGTTATATGCAGATTTATTGTTTAGAGATTGGTCATCAACAATTTGCAGTTGATGTTGACTGCAGCGTATGAGAGGGATGGTCGGAGCTGGAAAGAGAAGTGCGGTGGTGGAATCACCATGTCACCATTAAATTCGTAGAATTGATTCATAGTTGTATATATATATATATATGTATAGATATGTATTCATTTCATTGGGTTTGGTTTGGTTTATAGATCTATGTAAATCAGAACCAAAAGCAGATCTGTGTAAATCAACAGATCTGTATAGATCTATATATATAAATTTGTTGTTGTTTTGGTAAAAAAGACTTTGAACAGATAAGAGATTTGGGAAAAAATTTGAACATATAGTCAAAAAAATTAAGTAGATGAGAAAATTTGGACAAAGAGATTCAAATATATAAGTGAGAAAATTGAACAGATAATAAATTTTGGACATATATTTGAATAGATAAGAAACAAAATTAGCAATTTCAACAGATAGATAATTTTAACAGATAATTTCAATAGATGGATAAAAAAAATTCAACACACAGATATAAATTTGAACAGATAGTCAAAAAAATTTAAATAAATAGTCAAAAAAGTCAACAGATAAATTAATGGGTAGAATTGGAAACAAAATGTCTTCTAAAACTAACAAAAGGACTTCTTACCAAATTATTTCACAAAGAGTGCTGCTTTTCTTCTTTGGACCCCCATATCTTTTATTTTATTTTTTTAATTTCAATTTTGTCGAAACATAGAGTTCAATTTTTATCCTCATCCCTAACCTTCTGATCCTAATTTCCCAAACCCTAACATTCTAGTGTGAACCATGATAGGTTTCCTCTCCGTCTCACCACCACAACATCGCAGCTTCGAGAAAGTCTGTTAGCAACGTCGTAATCCAATGTCACCAAGTTTCCAATAACAATTTGGACACTGGAAAATGCCACGTAAGCGAGCCGTTGATTCGATTGACGACGAAATTGTGAAGAGTGACAACGTTGGCATAGTCGCAGAGATTTCATGAATCTGATAACAATGGCGTGGAGCCTAGAAATGTTGCCAAAATCTCACTAGTTTCGAACTTGCAGAGAGCAAAAGGTTTAAAATAAATTTCTATGAAATGAAATATGAAATATGTATGTCCAGAATTGAAATTTCTAGGTCAAATTATGTGTAGGAAAGATTTTGGAATTACGATGAAGTTGTGGTTGCCATTGAGGTTGGTATTTTCGACCTGTACGTGGGGTTTAAGGAAATGGGAGATCCAAAATAAATAAGTAAGGACATTTAGCGGCACTTTTCACAAATAATAGACCTTTCACCAATAAAAAAATGGGGTACTTACATGTAGGTTCTAATAAGTGGACTTATTATCTAATAAGTCCTATGAAAAAAATTTGTCATAAGAAAATATCACTAATTGTAAGTTTTAACGACAATTTATAAAAATCATGAAAAAAAGTCACTAATTATCAATTTTTAGAGACATATAAAAAATTATCACAAAAAAAAATTATTTTTAACAACAATTTTATCAAGATTTATTCGCAACAAGATTTGATAAGAATTAATTTCAACTATTAAAATCTATTAATAAATTATCCTAAAAAGATATGTATTAGACCCAATACTTTATACCCTTTTAGATTGGGTTGTTCAATAATTTACTCATTTAAAAATGCGAACCCGCTCTCATCACCGCAAATAGTGTGGGTCCGTCCTTCCATTAAACGGTGATTAAGCCATCACCGTCCATCCAATCAGACGGCTAAAAACTAGTATCGTTAAATTCAATGAAACCGTGACTCTTTTTAATCATCGTAAGCCGCCGCTGTGAACTCCTCTTTCCCCGTCTCTCTTTCTCTAGCTGGTTCAGACCAGGTCCTCTCCTCGCTCTTTCTCTCTCTACCTGAATTCACTCCGAGGACAGAAAAGAGAGAGGAGAGAGAAAGAGGAGAGAGAGAGGGAGGTTTGGAAGCTGCGAAGATGATGCAATCGACGACGAACGTTGCGGATCTGAATCAGCAGCAACAACAGCAGCAGCAACAACAGCAACAACAGCAGCAGTGGATGCAGCACTATCAGCAACAATGGATGGCGATGCAGTACCCTGCGACTGCAATGGTGATGCAGCAGCAGATGATGTACCAGCAGCAGCAGCAGCAGCAACAGCAACAACAACATTACATGCCCTACCAACATCAACCTTATCAACAACAACAACCACCCCAACAACAGCCACAACAGTCTCAGCCTCAGATTCAGGGTGGTTCTAGTGAAGAGAACAGGACGATCTGGATCGGTGACCTTCAACAATGGATGGACGAAGGCTACGTCAACAGCTGCTTCGCTCACACCGGCGAGGTTAGGGTTTTTATCCTATTCCTTTTTTTTTTTTTTTAACTTACATGTATGTGTATGTACGTTTTGGATTCTCTTTATTTGTTAGCTGAATCTTAGCATTGAAGTGAATCGTTTGTATTGTGGTGGACGATTTGATTGGTAATTCATTGATCTAAAGCTGTTTGAAGAAAACTTGGCATGGATTTGAATAGATGGTTAATTAGAATATGGAAATTTGCTGATATGTGACATAAATCTTGAACGTAAAGTTACCTTATTTGATTGCGTCGGTGATGTGTGGTAATAGTAAATTAACACTTGGGGTTGGGATTAAATCATAGTGAAAACAACTTCCACATATCCTCGTGAAAGAGTATAGAAAGGCTAAATCTACCTTTGGAACCTTACCCCATTCTTTAGTGTGTGTGTCAAGTTTTGGAAACGGTGGTCAATTTGGTATAGAGAATTTCTAACCAAGTCATTTAGCCTCTTATGTTTTGTGGCGGTGTTGAGCACAATTAGAGATACGAACTGAAACTCATCCCTAAATTGAGTCAACTGACTTGGCTTACTACCTATTTTAGATTTCAAAAAAAATTGAGAGCTGCCATACCATTGATTTAGAAGTGCCCTTGTGACATACTTTACAACCTTTCACTCCAAATATTGCATCTGTGATGTACGTTTAATCTATTAGTTCTTCACCAGACAGAGAACGTGCTTTGAGAGAACAAACCACATTTTTGTTAGTCTTGAACCCATCGCAGAGGTCTTATGGCTGAAATAGACAACCATCTGTTATCATACATCTTGGTAGCAGAGATGGCGATGAATGGCCTTAGTGAGACTATCTTTTAGGGCTCTCCTGTAGAGGGTCCGCACTTTCTCCCGTTCTTCCCTCCTTGCCAGGTACGATGCTGATGTACTGATCTCTCTCCTCTCTCTCTACTCTGCACCACGAAGGCAGTCAATTTTCCCAAGGCACATAAATTGGTAGCAAGGAGCACTGTTCTATGTATGTTTGAGAGAGGGGACAGAGAGAGACCATGGCAGAGAAGAGCTACAGTTAAAAAACAATGCTGAAAAAAATTTGAGAGGAGGCAGCTGCCCACCCCCAGGCATAAGATAAGGTGGGTTCCTCATTGCTTGCATGCAGGTCATTGCAAAAATATTCAAAGAGGATTTTATGGAGACTGAATGAGTCTATTTTGGCTTATATTTGTTTGGGTTGTTGAGACATTTATTCGTAGAATAACTTAAATAACTATTGGGAAAGTGGTTGTTATTTTCTTATCATCCCAATTCGAATGAAACATTTAGTGACACTATGTAGAGGTGACAGGCATTCATGACATAAACAAATGGTACATCCCAAATGGGGTGGTGGTGGTGGAGAGTTTCATATTGATGCTACACAAACACTGTGACTCAATGACACAATGAAAATAATTGATTTTAATGGTGTATGTATGTACTTACAGCTATAAGTGTGGTGTGGTCCACTTGGATTTTGTGGATTTACAAACCTTTGAAGTCTATTAAGTTTTCAAAATTTAATTATTTCATAATGTCACTATTTGCAGCCATCCTTACATGACAAGTGAAATGGCTAGAAAGAGACAATGGCAAAAGTTTTAACCTGCTAATCAAATATCTCTAAATAGATATGGCCAACTTATATATCAGATTTGGTGGTTTAAGTGTGTGGATAGAAATAACCTTCCATGCTATGATCTAGTGACTCAACTCTATTATGGACAGAGCTCCTGTTGATACATATCAACACGGGCACACATGTCAACATGCATTATGACATGTATACTTAGTGTCAAGAAGAGAGACAATCTGACATTCAAAACTCTAAAGCCAACAGAAGAATAGTAGCATAGTAGCAGTAGAGGGAGATGAGAGAGAGAAAGGATAACAGAAAAAGAGTGTGTGTGTGTGTGTGTGTGTGTGTGAGAGAGAGAGAGAGAGAGAGAGGGGGGGGGGGAAGAGAGAGAGAGAGGTTACTCTTTTTCTTCTTCATGTTGTTTTCGTCATTGTTGATGGTGTCTATGAAGCATGCATACTAATATCAGATACCAAATACAATATGATATACATACATTGATATGATGAAACATAAAAAAATAGGATACAAGTATGGTCCCGATATGTTTGTGGAAAAATAAAAATAAAAATAAAAATTTTAATAGTGTATTACACGTTAGCTAAAAGAGTGGTATTAGTTTTATAGCTAGTAACTATTTTACTTTTAATTTTTCAGTAGGTTCTGTAAAATTTTCATTTCAATATTGATTTTAACTGTTTGTATTGTACTGGCTATGCCATTTTTTCCTTTTATAGTCAAAATGTTATATGTATTAGTGTTGTACACAAGTTTACTTGTTTGTTTAATTGTTGAAATTCAATTTTAGTATCGTTACATTGTTTAATATTTATTTTGATTTTCTATAAAGCATAGATGTGTATATGGGGCACATGCTCTCTTATTAGAATCTTACGATTCACAACTCGATTCGCAATTTTTGCAAAATTGACACAATCTCTGGGTGAATCTATTTTGGAATTAAATCTGTAGTGAATCGCACGATTCACGATTCGATTTGTTTTTCTTGAAATTATCGAGTTCGATATATATTTTTTACTTTTTATTTCTCTATCTTTTTATTGAAAATGACATAATACAACTTTTAATAGTATTTAGTACCAAAATAACCAATATATGCACATGATTTGTTGTTATTTTAGTGATCATGGAGTTTTTAATAAGATCTAATCAGATTCAATCAGACCCAACATGCTTTTAGCCGTTATTCTTATTTATTTTCTTTAAATAATCATAATATTTCTTCTAAAGATGTTTAAAATTAAAGCAATTTACATCATGAATTATCTATTGCTATTTTTTTATTAAATTAAATATAGTTGCATATTATATGGGCAAGGACAATTATATATTTGAAAATGTTTTAGACTTTAAAATAAAATATCTTAAATAATGCTTTCTTATTATTTAATCATTGTTATTTGAAAAAAGTATGTATGCTTATTGTCCAATTATTAATATCGTTGTCAAATTATTCAGTTTGTTTGGTTTGATTTTTAGAATTCACTTTTCAAAAAATTGATTTTTTTTTATTTTCTGTTTATTTTTATTTTTATTGAATTTTTTTAATATTCTAAGCAATTTTTTTAATTTTTAGATACACCTAATATAAATAAATACACATAAAAAGTGTAATATTTGTGAAAAAAAATCTTTAAAAAATTCGAAAAAAAAATAAAATAAAAACTAGAATTCATGTACAATTTTGTATTCTTGTGTATTTATTGATTTTTTAAAATTATTTTTTACAAATATTTTGTAAATACATCTAAGTAAGGTGCATATAAAAAAGTAAAAAAATTGTTTAAAATTTTAAAAATATTCTCGAAAAACAAAAAAAATACGAAAAACAAAAAACTCAATTTTCAGAAAATTGAATTCAGAAAATTGAAACCAAATACCTTGATTGTTATTTGGAAATTGAGAGTTTGCCTTTATTTACTGTCTTTATTAAGAATGATTGATAAGAAATATCTAAAAAAGGGAAAAGGTAAGATGGTGATCTTACATAGGAATCTCTATTATTTTCTTACCTATTAAACTACATGATTATCATTCAAAACAGCGTTTTCATTGATTTAATATTCATAAGATATATTTGACATCCAGCTATGTAAATATATTTTTCTAAGTAATTTAGAAAAAGTGATCGAATCTTTACGATTTACAATTTGATTTGATTTGCGATTTGGTACCAGGCTATTTCGATTCATGATTCAAATCCCGATTTTGACAACTATGGGCACATGTATGATACATTAAGGATAGGTTAATTTGATAAATTCTGAAAACATAAGGATACTGGAATACTACTTTAATCTCACAAATTGATTTTTTTTTCTTTTCCTCTAAGAAGTAAGTAATATTTTGAAAAACTATTATTGTATTTATCTTGATAATTACTCTAATATTATCTAAGAATTATTACAATATTGATTTCATAATAGTTCATGTATTGTTACCTAGAGTGTCTCAAAATTATCTAACACTTCTCAAAATTAAGCAAATCAATTTCAAATTATGGATATGTCTAGGAAGTACTAGAGATGTATCCACGAATATCTAAAGAGTATTGGTATTCAATACGAATACAACTACCTTCTAGGATTGTTTCTTTTGAGAAAGGAGAACCCAATAAAATAAGGTAGTGTTTGGTTCACTGGAATGAAGTGGAATGGAATGATCATTCTATCAAAAAATTCATTCTCATGTTTGGTTTTTTGAAAAAGATGATGAAAAATGTATTAGAAATGGAATCATCATTCGCCTTAGAAGGGAATGATTATTCCATAGGAGAGCCAAAGGTATTTTATTTCATTCCAGTGAATCAAATAGAGCATAAGGGGGTAATATAGTGTGGATCCATATAACAAGCATTCTTGAGTTCAGTTAGTTTATGGAGGAAATTTGCCTTTTCATTGCACCAATTTTGTATAAGAGTGGGTATATTAACCTTTATGCCCATTACTCAAAGCTCTTATATGGCTTCTTCTTTATCGTCATCATCTTCTTTTTACCATGTTATCTACAAACAAATGGAAAATATAAGTAATCATATTTTGCTACCTTAGGTTAGGAGCTGAAAAACTATATGCCTAAGATTATCATGAATAAAAACAGTGTTTTGAAACTTCTCTTAGAGGTTAAAATATCCTAAACCTATGAAGTATAAGTATGGATACAGGTTGTAGGTATGACAAATATATACGTTGAACGAGCTAATTCTAAAAAAGTAGGATAAAAAAATGCATTAAGAATACGACAATATATAAATGTGTGTATCATGTATGTATGTATGTATATACATGGTTGTCTAAATCGTATGATTCGCTATACGATTTGATATGATTTTTACATAGAACGATTCAAATCACAACTTGGAATCAAAAAATCAAAAGAATCGTCTGATTCAAAATCAGAATCGTTTGAATCGATCTGAATCGCCAAGACGTACGAGTCGAAACGATTCAAATTTTTTCTTTTTCCTCCCAGATGTGTAAAACGACATTGTTTGATGTCTTTAACCCCAAAAGAAGAAGAAGAAGAAAAGGAAGGGGAGAAAAGGAAGAAAAGTCCATATCGTCAGTATACAGTAGAGAAGTCGAAAGGTCAAGCTAAGGCTTGACAGGCGAGGAATCGAAGAAAGAAGGGGAGAATCTGTCAAGGAAGAAGTGACGAACCTGTCAAGGAAGAAATCTGTAGGAAATTAATGTATTGATATTATTGATACATATCTAATGTTATTAATATATCACATATAGTTAGTGCTATAGT
This sequence comes from Camellia granthamiana, assembly GCA_036172215.1. Taxonomy (NCBI): domain Eukaryota; kingdom Viridiplantae; phylum Streptophyta; class Magnoliopsida; order Ericales; family Theaceae; genus Camellia; species Camellia granthamiana. The sequence continues at coordinate 67,039,481 of CM069905.1, forward strand.
TAGTGCCCCATATAGTTAGTGATATAGTTAGTGCTCCATTATGGTATAGTGCTCCATTATGGCTCCATTGTATCCCATTTCTCTCTATAATGGAGCCATAATGGAGCACTATACCATAATGGAGCACTAACTATATCACTAACTATATGGAGCACTAACTATAGCACTAACTATATGTGATATATTAATATATGTAAATTAACAGTCCCCCTCAAACTCAAGGAGGATAGATACTAACCAACTTGAGTTTGGAGAGAGTAACAAAACAGAAAAAAAAATCTGACAAATAAAATAAAAGTGGATAGGAGACACTGTATGGTCGTGTCAGACCGTTGTAGAAGACTGTATGGTTATGGCAGACCGATGTAGAAGACAGTTTATGGGGTCATGTCGGACCGTTGTAGAAAACAGTTTACGGGGTCATGTCGGACCGTTGTAGAAAACAGTTTACGGGGTCATGTCAGACCGTTGTAGAAGACACTATATGGCTGTGTCGAACCGTTGTAGCAGAGAACCGAAATCAATGTCGGAACAGTTTACCGAGTCTTGTCGGACCCATATAGGAGCTAATCGGAATCAATGTCGGGACAGTTTACAGAGTCTTGTCGGACCCATATAGGAGCTAACCGGAATCAATGTCGGGACAGTTTACAGAGTCTTGTCGGACCCATATAGAAGCTAACCGGAATCAAAGTTGGGACAGTTTACAGAGTCTTGTCGGACCCATATAGGAGCTAACCGGAATCAATGTCGGTACAGTTTACAGAGTCTTGTCGGACCCATATAGAAGCTAACCGGAATCAAAGTCGGGACAGTTTACAAAGTCTTGTCGGACCCACAAAAGTCGCACCCTCAAAAGGCGTGCCCAATCTTATCAAAAAGGCGTGCCATCAAAAGGCGATAAAACAAGAAAAGAAAACATTCCCATGGGGCAAAAAACGACACTACTGAACATATTTCATCACAAGGCGTGCCGGACACGCGGCAATGCACAAGCTGAACTATGAGGTGAGCTGCCTTTGAATGGATTTGAATTTGGAGGTACCATTGGACATAGAGTTCATAATGACCCTAGGAACAATGCCTCTATCTCTGGATGCCTTGTAGATGAACAAAGTCCTAACGGAATGCAAGGTAATGAGGTGACACCATCTGATATGCCTACTACTGCTGCCAGTGAAACAGTAGGATGTGGTGTCACCATTGAAACTCCAACCCTTCCGTTGCATCCAAATCATGAAACTGATGCAGTGGATTCTATGGCCGAAGCATCAATTACTGGATTTGAGAAGCTCTCCAACTTGACCAGTTCTGCTGATACTCCTGAGAACAATGTCTTTGCGAACCCACCTTCTAAGGTTCGGATTATTGATGGAGCTCCATCAAGTGCCCAAGAAGTGCCTGACAGTGTTATGAATGAATTGGTGGGCGCTGCTGACTCTGTAAAAGAATCATCAGCTGCTCAGTCTCACCATGTGACCAGAGTTGGTTCAGACAAATCAAAATCGCGTAGTAATTCTGATCCCAAGAAGGATCCTAAGAAAGAACCAGCAGTTCAAAAAGATGGGCCAACAGCACATATCGCTGCACAGACGTTTACATTTCGTGAGCTTGCTGCTGCCACAAAGAACTTTAGGCCAGAGTGTCTTCTGGGTGAAGGTGGGTTTGGACATGTTTACAAGGGATGCTTAGAAAGCACAGGACAGGTAGATTTCTGCTGCAAGAGCTTCTCTTCAGGAACTATCTTCAACGAAATCTAGCTTCCAGCAGGAAATTGAATCCTTGAACCAGAGACTAGTCTTCATAGACAAAAGAGTCCCAGAGTTGGAAGCAGAAAAGAAAGTTGCTGCTACTGCAAGAAATTTCAAGGAAGCAGCACGGATAGCTACTGAATCCAAGGCACTAAGTGTTGAAAAAGAAGGTTTAAAGATCAAAATGGCAGGGGTTGTCCTTGAGCTTGGGAAGCTTGAGGAAGAGATTTGTGACACTGTTAACAGACTGCAAGAAACTGAAGGGCAGATTTCAACCAAGGAAAAAGAGGTAGCAATGGCTAGATTCCAGAGACTACTACGAATAGCTGGTGCTGCCAAAGCTGAAAGATCAGCTGCTCTGGAATTAGGTGATCTTGAAGAAGCTAACATTCTACTTGCAGAGGCAGAAGCCGCAGAATCTGAAGCAAGAAAAATTCAGCCAGTTTACAATTTCAAGGAGGGAGAGAGGATTTAGGCAGTGATGGGAAGGTATGTGTAGAAAATAAGCGGAATAGGTTAAGGTCCGGCGGGCGGCTAAGGTGAGGTTGCCGCCCGCCGGTGAAGCGAAAAAACTAGGTTCTAAACCCGCTCTGATACCATGTAGGAAATTAATGTATTGATATTATTGATACATATCTAATGTTCTTACAAGAGCTCTCTTTTATAGAGAGAAATGGGATACAATGGAGCCATAATGGAGCACTATACCATAATGGAGCACTAACTATATGGGGCACTAACTATAGCACTAACTATATGTGATATATTAATATATGTAAATTAACAAAATCTAAAGTAGCTAGGGCTTGACGAGTGAATCGAAGAAAGAAGGGGAGAATTTGTCAAGGCAGGAGCAACGAACCTGTCGTCTTCTCTCGGTCGTTACCCAACCTGTCGTCTTCTCTCAGTCGGTAAAATATGTGCTGGGTCTCCGCTCCACTGATCTTCTTTGATAATATTATATAGATATATTATATCCTGTAGTTGTACACACCTACTTTAATAAATAATATATATAGATATTTATGTAGATTATATATTATATATATTTGTCCCTATTTGATTAATTTCTTATTCTTTATTCACTGTTAGCATTATAGTGATGCATGAAATTCATTTTTTTAGGAAATCCATTCATGATTCGATTTGTGATTTGACAACCATGTGTATATAAACAATAAGGTAATTTTATCACAACATGTTGAATTGTTGTCTATCTAAAAGTTTAAGCTGTTAGGGACATATGTAACTTTATTATTTATATCCTTTTACATGTCCACTCACGTGTGGCCATGTTCTTCTCTGTAATCCAGTCAAACGTGCAACAATTATATTCATCTGGTGGGCTGTGAGATTTAAGCCCATGATCAGTTGTTGACTCTGATACTAAGGAGTATGCAATATATTGGAAATTATTCTTGCATTTATTTTAACAATGATAATCTAAAGCTATACAAGAAGTGCCACATATTGATTTCATGATAGTTCATATACCTAAAGTATCCGGAAAGTATATGAGACTCTTATCATAATAAAAAATTAATTATGGATATGTTTAAAAAGTATCAAATGTATTCAACAAGTATTGAGGAGTATCATTATTGATACCTACTCCCTATGATAAGAGAAACCCGTGACTGACCATCTTTCTGTAGTGCTATAACCCTTTCTATTTGACTGAATGGCATCCACCTGAAGGACCTTTTATTTGCAAGAAACACGACAAACAGCCATCACCAAGCTTTTTATATCTAATATTTTTCAAAAACTTGTAAATGAGTGATGTGATAGAATTTTCCGCAAGCTAAGAAGCACAACAATGGGTAGACACAGGACACAACAATTTTTACAAACTACCTCCTCTGTAGCTGGAAGTAATTTCCGGCAAGAAGTGGTGGCTGAAGATGGTTGCTGCAAGTTGGAGGTTTTTGGCTGCGGCTGGTGGTGGTTGCGGACTGCAGGAGGTTGTGGTTGGAGGAAATTGTTGAGGTTGCCGGTGACGATGGCCGGATGTGGTGGTGATAAGGTGGGTGGGGGCAGGTGGTAGCCATTAGCGGTGGGAGGTGGCCGAAGGGGATGGAAAAAGGAGGAAGGAATGGAATGTTTTCTAAACAAGTTAAACCCATATTTTTTTTAAACAAGAATTTAGTAAATTTTGTGAACTGTTAAAGTTTTTGAAAATGAAATGGATACCAAACGATTACAAATTTTTTGAAAATAAAAATAGAAAATTATAAATTTAAATGTTACCAAACAAGGCCCTAAGCAACTTGTTTTTTTTCGTCTTTAATTTGAATTGGAGAATATGAAATTTCAGTCTGAGAGCTTTGCATTAGGCATAGAGATTATTACCTAGCTGTTTTATGTTGCTTTTCATTTTGTTTAGTATTCCTTTGGTTGCTTATGGTATCGTGAAATATACAGGTTTCCTCTGTAAAGGTTATTCGCAATAAGCAGACTGGTCAGTCAGAGAGGTATGGGTTTATTGAGTTTGTTTCTCATGCAGCAGCTGAAAAAGTTCTGCAGAGTTTCAATGGTACCGTAATGCCTAATACAGAGCAAACCTTCCGCCTAAATTGGGCCGGCTTCAGCACAGGTGATAGGCGTGTGGATGCTGGTTCGGATCTTTCTGTATTTGTAGGAGATTTGGCTGCAGATGTTACTGATGCAGTATTGCATGAAACTTTTGCTAGTAGATATCCATCTGTTAAAGGTGCCAAAGTTGTTGTTGATTCAAATACTGGCCGTTCAAAAGGTTATGGTTTTGTTAGGTTTGGGGATGAAAATGAGAGGTCAAGGGCCATCACTGAAATGAATGGCATGTACTGTTCATCTAGGGCGATGCGCGTAGGTGTTGCGACCCCTAAGAAGCAATCAGGGTATCAACAATATTCATCACAAGGTATAGTTTAGTGTTCCCTTTTCTGCATATGTATGATATGTTTTCACTTCCTTCCAAGGTCTGATCTGGGAGATGATTTATGTTGCTGTTTGGCTTTTGTCTTTCCCTGTGCTTTTGTTGTTCTGCATCATTGTCGTTTTTGGTCATGAAAATGCCAGTTGAATTTTTTCAAGCATCATTCCACACGTAAATTTTGAGTAATTGATTCTTGTGCTATGCATTTCCTTATTTTTTCATATCTTGTATATTTTTGCATGCATCCTTTGATTCATATTCAAGACCTTCTAATTTTTATTTTATTTTTTATTTTTTTTATGAATTATTAAAGCATCAAGATTTTGCATAGAACACTATCTTTATGGTTTAACTGCTGACTGCTGAGAGTTAATAATCTCTAGCTGATTAAGGTTATTATCATTTCAAGGCTGTCTATTTTATATCTATCCTTTCATTCTAAGTATAGACAACCCAAAAAAGAAAAAAAAGAAAAAGAAAACTAATTTTACTTTCTTTGATAGCTCTGGTATTGACTGGTTCATATCCTTCAAATGGTGCTATGCCCCAAAATGCTCAGTCTGATGGTGATTCATCAAATACAACAGTAAGTCCAGCTTCACTTGCTCAGTTAGTTATTACAACTCTAGTTACATAAGAACCCATTTTTCATTGTAGATATTTGTGGGAGGGCTTGACTCTGATGTCACTGATGAAGATCTCAGGCAGTCCTTTTCTCAGTATGGCGAGGTTGTCTCTGTAAAAATACCTGCTGGAAAGGGATGTGGTTTTGTACAATTGGCTAACAGGTGCACTTCTACTAATGGAATTTAATGTTATAATAGCCTAGCATTGATGATAGTTTTAGTTTCATTGCGGAATAACAAGCCAGTCTCAAATCAAAATGGTATATCAATATTTTTAAGACAGCAAGTTATTGAAAAAAAAAGTAACAGTGTTTTATATTTCAAAATTAAAAATAAGACAGAAAGTTACAAAAATATGTAGTATTCAATGTTGTAACTGCTGTTAATATTGAAAATAGTGATGGCAACGTGCTTTTGAACATGTCATTTCATAACCATGTTGTGGTCTCCCTTTCATTGTGTCGGTTTACAGAAGCAATGCTGAGGATGCAATGCAGGGGCTGAATGGGGCAGTTATTGGCAAGCAGACGGTTCGCCTTTCTTGGGGCCGAAGTCCAGGGAATAGGCAGGTAAATTTTCTCAACTTGAAGGAGTGCATGTTTGACTGCATATATGCAATAGTCTTACCTTTTGGTGTTGACTTGTGCAGTATTTTGAATTCTATATTTACTGTATTCTGATTCACATATCCTGTATAGCAAGATATGTTCCAAATCTGAGAGTTTATTGAAAAACACATCAAAATCTGGAAAAATATTGAACAAATGGCAAATATTGTTCCCTAGAAATCACTTGGTTAATGTGATGTATTCAGTGTTAAAATTTGTTTCTTCAAATGTAATGGTTTTGAGTCTTTTCACAAACTATGGAACATTATAAAATTTGAATGGTTTCAACTTTCACTTTTAAAGGGGAAAAAAGTAGTTATAAATGAATGTTCTGCAATTTTCTTGTTTCTAACTACTATTCAGTGTAAAAAGACCACATCTAAGTGTGTTAGCATTTCGTATAGATATCAAGTTCTTAATTATTGCAATTCAGGGGTGGAGGGAAGAGGGTATGATGGCAGGGGCCATTTACCCCGAGGCAGCAAAAATCTTGGATGTATATAGGAAGGGAAGAGGTGCTGGGTATAGTAAGGGATGGATTTTTCTTAATAGTAGAGCGGGGCTCAAAACAAAATATCTTTGCTGCTTTCATTTGTAGATAACCAGAGACACAGGAATGCAAAACTAAGTGAGAAATTGGGGTCTCTTTAACCATCTACTAGTAGGACTGATGTGGCAGGGAGTTAAGAAAATACTGGAGCATAATTTTTGAGACTTCCATTTTCTTTCTGAGTTCCTTAAAAATTATGTAGAATTTGTTGTTAATATTCAACCACATGCTATAGTGCCTCTAGAATAGACATTTTGTTATTTTTAATGTAATATGGGAAGTAACTTGAGGAAATAAGTCTGAAAAGTCCAACTGTTCTGCAAAATATTCAAAATACAATATTAGCATTAAAAAAATGGTGAATTATAAAGTAGTTTAATTGCTATGAAGCACGGATACGGACACGATGCGGATATGGGGACACACAAATTTTCAAAAAATGGAAGACACGGCGTGCTGGGAACACGCTCAATATATATAATTAAATTTATTTATTATATGTCATAAAATTATAAAAAAAATCATTAAAAAATACAAAATAACACTATCAAAATTATAACAAATAAACATTTAAAAATACAAATAACATAAAATTGCATTCCATCAATATAAAAAAAAAAAATTATAAAAGTTCAAAATAGAAGAGAGAGAGAGAGAGAGAGAGAGAGAGAGAGAGAGAGAGAGAGCTGATGATTTACACTGACTGACCATATAAAAGAAAATAAAATAAAATAAATAAAAGCTCAAATCAGAGGAGAAGAGAGAGAGAGAGAGAGAGAGAGAGAGAAGATCGGAGAAGAAGAAGAAGATCGAAGAAGAAGAGGATCGAAGAAGATCGACAAAGAAAAAGAAGATGATCGAAGAAGAAGAAGAATGACGAAGAGCAACAAAGTGTACCTTAGATAACTGCAACAGCAGCGAGCAATGACCACCGACGACCAGGTTTCTCTCTGTTCTCTCTGTTGTCTTCTGATCTCTCTCTTTCGATGTAGGGTTGGATATTGTTTGATTTTTGTTTTTTACACATTGGCCCCCACAGAAGTTTCATGAATGATGAAATTGACCCCTGAACGTGTCCTGATCGTGTCCGCTACGTGTCCACTACATGTCCGACTACCAAAAAAAAAAAAAAAATTTGGACACTCTGCTGCGTGTTGGACACGTGTCCACTGCGTGTCCGACGTGTGTCCGTGCCCGATACGTGTCCGACACTGATACGCAGCCCTCGGAGAGGTGTCCTTGTTTCATAGTTTAATTGCATGTAGACTTATTCCCAGAAAATGTTCGCATGTGAAAAGAGTTGGTCATTCTTGGTCTTCAATAATGTCCCCAACTTTCTAGCTTAAGGCCTACCTATTTTGGCGAAATTGTATGAGCCTTCAAAAATTTCTAATACACTTGCTTATGGATAAGATTATTTTGCACCCTTCATTAGGGAGGTATCATAACTCATAAGCGGTGAGGGAGAGTAGATTTATTTTGAAGAGCAAATGAAAAGAAGCAAAACTTTATATTTTAGTTGCAATACTCCCTCCGTCTCAAATTATTTGTCTGGCACGGAAAACAAGAACTTAAAAAGAAAAGGAATTTTTGTATGAGATTATATTTTTTCTAAGTTCTTGTTTTCTGTGTCGGACAAACAATTTGTGACAGGGGAATATAAAGGTTCTTTTGAAACAAGATTCCAATGTGTATTTCGTAGAAGTGTCTATTATCTTTCTTTTAAATATCACAAAGAGATAGAAGTGTGCATGCTTCTTGTGTTCCCCTTATTGTATCATATGCATATTGTAGATAGATTACATTCAAGATGGGTTGTGTATGAGCGATATATGTACTGTTTTACCTGTACAACATATTGTATTCTGTGTTGTACTATCTATCACAAGTTACTTACAACTATGTCTTTGGTTATCCAATTCATGTCAGTTATTGACAAGCTCCACATTATCAGAAAAAAGGGTAAGAGACAAATTTTGCCTGCTGTTTCAATGGCAAGTGCTCTAGTATGATTCAATAATTGGCATATATAATATTGAATTTGTTGGTAGGGCTTAATAATTCTCAGAAAAAATTGAGGCCAAAATGACGCTTTTTTCGTCTGTTTTCCTTCATTGTGTATTGCATTAATGCAAATGAATCCATCTTACTTTGCTGCAAGTTTGGTGGTAAATTTTGGTAGAAGTTTGTATCACCGTCAATTTGCTTATACTTTCTCAAGAGTTCTGTTAGTTCTACATTTCAATAACAATAATAGTAATATCGACTGCTTTTTTACTCTTTATCACTGGCTTGTTTTCCTTATTTTGAATTTCTTCTTAAATTTCCATGTGGATAGTTGAGAATGGACTCCAATAATCAGGCGAATGGAGCGTATTACGGAAGGCAGGGTTATGGAGGTTATGGGTATGCCGTGCCTCAGAATCAGGATCCAAGCATGTATGCTGCATCTGGGACTTACGGGGCTGCTTCAAACGGATATGGCAATCACCAACAGCCAGTCAGCTGAAGTTACTTGAGAGTTTGTTCAATTTAAATCATCGAAAGACGTGATAAAAACTAGATGGATTTGGTTGTTTCTTTGTTGGATTTAATTCGCCCCCAAGATTTTTATTAAATAGAATTTATTTGAACTAAATTTTGGAATTAGATAAGAGTTGCATACATTATTGTGGAGCAAACAATTGAAAAGCGTCCTTGTTTGGGTGAGATGCTTTCAGTTCCGAAATGCCATGAGCTGATCTTTAGATCAGACAGTGAGCCCATGTGGCGCTGTAACATATGCATATTTGTTTGAAATTAGACTTATCTGATCATTGTTATGGGTAGAGCATTTGATGAGTTTGAGAGAAGCATAATTTTTGAGGACTGAGAGAAGCATAATTGATATGTCTCGCTTTGAAATTGACCAGCTGTAAATCTCGAATCCCGTGGTAATATGAGAGTTGTTGTGGATAGATGCTAAGGTTCGAACCATCTATCTATACTATATATTAAGTAAAATAGAGTTTTTAACCACAAGTCTTGTGGGAGCTCTAATCTTCTAATTTAAATTTTTTTATTTTTTGATTTAAAAAAAAAAAAAACCTCAACATTTATTAACTTCTCCCATTTTCTAAGTCTTACCCTCATAACAACACTTTAATGCATTAAGAACAAGCATAAAAAAAATTCTTTGAAATTTAACACATGAATTCTTTGAAAAGTCTCAACACATATGATTATTATCCCTCATAATAACACTTTAATGCATTAAGAACAAGCATAAAATTTTTTTTTTGAAAAGTTTAACACATATGATTATTATCAAAATATTAAATTTTAATATAATATAATAAAAAAAAAAAACATTTAATTCCTTGAAAAGTTTAACATATATGATTATTATTAAAATATTAAACTTTAATACAATATAAAAAAGGAAAAAAAGAAGACATAAAAAAAAAAAAAAAAAAAGACATTTAAAAATCGCAATTTACATATATAGATAATTGCAAATATATTAAGGAAAAGGAGGTTTCTAAACCCCAAGCCTTGTGGGAGCTCTAATCTCTTAATCTTAATTTTCTAAATTTTTGATTTAAAAAAAAAACCTCAGCATTTATTGATTTGGTTAAAATCCTCTGATCAGCATTTATTAACTTTTTCTAATCCACATGCCTACATTTATTGATTTGGTCAAAATCCCTAATTAGCATTTAAAATCTTCTCATACAAATAATTATAGATACAGCCCGTGCATAGTTACTGCAGTAGCCTTTTTAATTTCTCATGTACACTATGATTAGTGATAAGATTGTTAAATTATTTTTATAAAAAATCTTAAAAAACATAATTTATATATTAAAAAAATTAAAATAAATATAAATATCTATAATTATGCCGTGCATAGCACGGGTGATAGACTAGTATTAATTATTGGAAATCTCTTTATTTTTAGTGCATTAGTTGATTCTATTGAAATCTTTAAGCTGAAAGTGGTGATGAAATTGGTCATGGCCTTGTATGTGTTGCTTTGAAGTGTGACGGGGTTGGCCATTCTAATTTGATGTTTGAGATTTGTCCATATCCGTTCGAATGGGGTGGATTTTACCTGACTTAACACTTATGTGGAGCCAGGGTGGATTATATTTTGGTTATTTGTAACGGGGTAGGTACTGCCTCTTTCGATTCAAACCTGACCTGATATAATTAATAATATATACAAATAAATAATATACATGTATATATATATAACATATAAGATAATTAGATATAAGAAAGGAATAATAAAAGTCTGGTTTTGTTTAAATATAAATAAATAATAATTTTAAAAGTCTCACTGTTTATATATGAAAACAATAAAAATTATTCAGTGTGTGAAAGATTTAAATGATTTTTAATTTTTTTAACTATTTGAAATATAATCGGGTATTCGCAAAGATAGATGGAATTGAAAATTTTCACCCATAGCGGGGTAGGGAATGACAAACCAAGTTGTGGCCATCTCTTTGTGGAACAAAACAATGCTAGTTTTAGGAGTGTAAAAATGGCCCGCAACCCATGGGCGGCCTGAAATCGACTTGCAGTCTGAGATGGGCTTGACCCATTTGGGCCTGAGCCCGTGTCCAACTTGAGACCCTAGGCTTGGGCATGTGCCATTATTTTGAAGCCCGGCTCGGTCTGGTTCGTGGCCCGGTCCATCAGCCTACTTAAGGCTCACTCTCAAGGCTTGACCTGCTCGGCCCGCTCAAGGCCTAGCATTTTTTTTAGTGGAAAATAATAAAACTTTGATAGAAAAAATTAAAAAGAACAAAAAAAAAATATAAAGGCCCACCCAAGCCCGAGCTTAGGCCCACCGGCCTGCCCAAGGCTCGAAGTAATGGTGAAAATATTAACAGAAGTGATGACGATAATAAACCACAAACTGTCGAAGAATGACGTTGTAAAAATAATTGGCCAATGTGGAAAGAAGCAATACAAGAAGAGTGAAACTCGCTCACAAAAACATGAAATATTTAGACTTGTAGTCTAACCCCCTGAAGGAACATAGCTTGTCGAATATAAGTGGGTATTTGTGCTATAGCGTAATAAGAAAAATGAAATTGTTAGATATAATATGTAACTTATTGTGCAAGGTTTCTTATTCACCTGTAACTTACAATGTTTAACTTAGTATTGACTATGAAAAAACTTATTCACTTGTAATGAATCCAATTGCATTTAGATTTCTCATTAGTTTGGTAATCATAGAAAATTTAGTTATGCATTTAATGGATGTGGTTATAGCATATTTATAGATCACTAAATAATGATATATATATATATATAAATCCCTGATGCCTAAAGCATTTAACTCAAAATCCAGAAGTGTTTATTCTATCAAGCTACAAAGAGTTTTATACGGGTTAAAACAATCTGGAAGCGTGTGGTACAATTGCCTCAGTATATATCTATTGAAAGAGGGATATGAGAATGATCCAATTTACCCATGCATTTTTATTAAACAAGATTTACAATTGTTGCAATATGTATTGATGATTTCAGTCTTGTGGGAACTCCAGAAGAACTTACATAAACTATTGAATATTTAAAATGAATTTGAAATGAAAGATCTTAGCAAAACAAAATCTTGTATCGACCTAAAGATCAAATAGTGGCCAAATGGAATTCTTGTTTATCAATTAAAAGCTCCTGAAGCACCTTTATATGAAAAATGCTCTTCCATTAAATACTCTAATGGTTTTCTTGCCCTCTAGAAGATGGTGAGAAAATTCTTGGTCTTGAAATGCTATATCTCAATGCAATTAGTGCTATTATGTATATTATAAATTATACCAGGCTCAATATTGCATTTGCAGTTAATTTATTAGCAAGATATAATTTTACATCAACTCGAAGACATTGGAACGGAGTGAAGCAAATATTACATTATCTTTGTGAAATAATTGATATGGGTTTATTTTATTCAAATGAATCAAAGCCGTAGTTAATTGGATATGCAGATGCTTGATATTTCTCTGATCTACATAAGCCAAATCACAAACATGATATGTTTTTACCTATGGAAATACTATTGTATCTTGGCAATTAGTAAAACAAACTTTGACTGCTACTTCTTCAAATCACTCAGAAATACTTGCAATTCATGAAGCAAGTCGAGAATGTATGTGGCTTAGATCTATGATCCATCATATTGAAGAAAGATGCAGATTATCTTCTGCAAAAGATAATCCAACCATATTATATGAAGATAATGCTGCATGTATCACACAGATCAAAGGCTGCTATATCAAAGATATGCTCAAGTGATAATCTGGCAGATCTATTTACCAAAGCACTATCGACTGTAACATTCAAAAATCTAGTGCATAATATTGGGATGTGTCGACATAAAAATCTATTATGTAGTATTAAAGGAGAGTCATCTATTTAAGTAGATTTGTGGATTGTACTTTTTTCCTTTCGTCTAAGGTTTTTTCCCATTGGGTTTTCCTTAACAAGGTTTTAATGAGGCAATCTAAACAACTTACATACAAGAATATTGTACTCTTTTTCTTTCAATAATGGTTTTTTCCCACTGGATTTTACTTGGTAAGGTTTTAATGAGGCATATTCTTAATATATGGTTACCCAAGGAGGAGTATTATGAAATATTTGGAGGACCATTAAAAGAGATATTATTTTGATTCAAGATAATAAGATGAGAGTAATGAAACATAGTGGAATTTAGTAGATGAGGTTGTGTTAATTTACCCATCTCTCTAACCTCAACAACTCCTCCAACCTCACCATTTTCACTTACTTCACCAACCTCTTATCTCTACCAACTTCTCCAAATTCACATGTTGTATCTATCAAAATTTTGCCTATATAAGAAAATGTTTGCTAGATGTTTTGAGATGCATAAGATTGAACGAGATGTAATATTTACTCTTTTGATTCTAATTCTTTGCTATTCTCTTGCGATCTCATTTTCTCTTCTATTGCTTTAATTTTTATAACAAATTTTGAGTTGTTCATTTGCTCGGCCAAGCCTTGATTGGCTGAACAAAATTCAAACACAAAAATTCTTTTTCCAAAAATGTCATCTTTGATACTAGTGTATGAGGAGGGCGTGGGCAGGGAGGGGCTAAGATAGGATGGTGTTGAAGATGATAGCGGGTGTGAGTTAGAGCATAAAAGATTAAGAAAGAGAAGATGAAGGTTTTGAATGATATTATTTTTGAAATTATAAATAAGATAAAGAGATGAAATAAAAATTTAAAATTTTGAAATGAGTGTAAAAAGGAAAAAAAAGTGTAAGGAGATTTTGTGGTGTAAATAGTAACAACTACTATAAGTGGGGTTCAAAGTAGTAGGTCACATTTTTTTTGATAGCATTGATAGCAACAAAAGAAAAATTTTATTAAAGAAAAAGAAAAAAAAAAAAAGAAAAAAGAAGAAGAAAATACAAAACGTGGAGGGTCCACTAAAAAGAAAAAGACAAAAGAAAAACTTACAAATGGTTATACAACTCTATAATTTCTACAATAATTAAAAAAAAAAAAAAAGTATCTTTTTAAAAGTAGCCAAGACCGACACCCAAAAAGAGGAACAAGTAATAGGATAATGTTTACTCTCCTTTATTGAGTGAATGAATTGAAAATTGGGGAGCCCAAGCAAAGAATAAAACCATTTTTGTGGGTTTTCCCTTCAAAAGTGAAATTGTGTGCAACACATTGACTCAATCGGATACGGGGATGTTGTTGTGTCTTATGACACGGTAGTTCTGCTGTAAGGTTTAGTGGAAGTTTTTTCAGACATATTTTTATGATCTAAACCGTTCATATTATAAGATCTGTTGAATATAGTATCTATAAAAAAAAATTAAGTTAATCGAATATCAATGGTTTCATGATCAAGTCCTCATTGTTTTTTAAAAAATTATCAAAATATATTAACTATTTATTTTTTAAAAAACAAATATAGCCTTGTTATAGGGTTATAGAAATTCAATTAACCTGATTTTTATGTGGATGATATACTTGACGAGTCTACCATCTAAACGGTTTAGATTATCACAATATACTTAGGAAAAGCTCTCAATGAGCCTCACAACAGGATGCTGTGCCATAAGGCACAACAACATCCCGAATTCCGCCTTGATCCCAAGAAGGTTCGATCCCATTCCAATTGCCACAGTTTTTATTTGTGAAAATCTCTCTATCAATAAAGAATAGAAATTGTTGAGAATTATTTTGTGTAATAGAGACCAAACAGATGAAGTATGGAGTTTACAAGTAAAATGAATTTTAACTATTGATTGTTATTTTTAGATAGATTCTGAATAAAAAATTCTAAATTTATAGTCCCTCACATAAAAAGATACATTGAGAAAATAAAGATTAATATTATTTATTTTATTAGATTATCAATTCAATATTGAAATGAAGTTCAATGAACTATAATCGAATGAATAAATTATATTTTACTCCCTTTATGTTTGGTCATTTTTTTACTTTTAGCTTTGAAGGTTTTTTTTTTTTTTGGTGACCTTTCATGATTCAAATTTTTTACAATTTACTCTTGAAATTAACTTCTATTTAAAATTAGACAAAAAAGTCATGTTAACTGTCATATGATATAAAAAATATATTATTATATTAAGATTTGAGTTTGTGTCAGATGTGTAAATTGTGTATAATAAAATATTTTATGCCACATGATTGACAATGTGTTATTATTATTATGTTTTTTTTAATCTAATTTTGGACATAACTTAGCTTTTAGAGTAAATAATAATAATAAAAAAACTTAAAATATGAAAAAAAAAATAACACTCAATTAGTACACATTAATGTATGTTTGAGAGAGAAAAAATTGGCTACATGAAAGGGTAAAGTAAAATGAAGAAAAAAAATTAACTACCAAAGTAAAAAATTAATTAAATATAAATGGGGCAAAGTATAATTTATCCCACATAATTAATTTAAAGACTTTTAAAATGTAATAGAGAAATTCACACAAATACACGAAAAATTATACTTATAACTAAGTTTAGAGATTCAAATCACTAATTTTCTATTTTGGGCAAATTACACAAATAGTCCTTATAGTTTGGGGCTTGTGTCACTTTGGACACTAACTTTTCAATTGTGACACATTTGATTCTGAATTTTGAATCTTGTTTCAAATAAGGACAATTAAAGATATCATTGCTTAATTTCAAAGGTAAAATCGTCAATTTGATAAAATATAAACTAATTTGATAAAAATAAATGTCAAGAAAATATTTTTAAATTTTTAAAAATTATTTCTATCCACTAAAGATAAAATTCTGTAAAATTAATAAACCTCTTAGATATTTTTTATTATTTATTTTTACTAAATTAATTTTTATTATGTGTTTGGATGATGATTATGTAATGAGTGATTGTTTTTATTTTCATTAAATTAGTTTCTATTTTTTGAAAAGTCAAATATAATGATAACTTTGATATCATTATTAAACCAATCCATTAAATCAAAAAATTCAAAACTAAAAATATTTCATATATTAAATATGTCGATTACACATTAAAATTTTAACAACCACCCATTACATGATCATTATTTAAACACATAATAAAAATTAATTTGGTAAATAAATAAATAAATAAATGTCTAAAAGATTTATTAATTTTACATAATTTTATCTTTGGTTGATAGAAATAATTTTTAAAAATTTAAAAATATTTTTTTGATATTTATTTTTGTAAAATTAATTTATATTTTATTAATTTGATAATTTTATCCTTAAAATTAACCAATGATATCTTTAATTGTCCTTATTTGGAATAAGATTTAAAATTCATAGTCAAATATATTACAATTGAATAGTCATGAATCAAAATGATACGAATCCCAAATTATAAAAACTATTGATGTAATTCGTCCTTCTATTTTCTTAGTAAGGTGTAAGGACTCAATTAACCATTACAACCATGATTAATGGAGGTAAGTCTGAAACCAACCACAAAAGAGAGAAAGAAGGAAAGAAAAAAAGGTTAAGGTTGAAAGAAAAATGAATAATATTTGATGCAGCTATAACAATGTGGACGGTGGTCATGTGGGGTCCACACTCCTATTTTTATCTCCCTCTACACTCTTTTTCTTTCATCTCACTATAGCTTTATTTAGAATTTTAGTATTAAAACTATAAGAAAAATAGAAGAAGAAAAGATTGGTAATTTGAATATTCAACTGGCGACCCAAGTAGTTTCGTGATATTTATCATCACATATCGTTACTTTTAAAGGTGAAATAACATATAAAGAATAGTTCCGTTCCTAAAAAAAAAAAGGAAAATGAGTGGAAGCTCTAAGTAGAGCTACCACTAATGATGTGGCAGTGGGTCCCACCCATTGCTGTTATGTCTGTGTTTTTTTTTTTTTTTTACTTTGTCACCTCATTAGTGGTGGGTTTAGAGCCACTAAATTAGTGATCTCTAGCACCACCGAAAAAAAAAAAAAATCCATATAAAGCAAAGCGTTTCTGAAACGGCAATAAAGAAGATGCCAAACACGGCCCTAACAGGACAGACACTGTGGCTCTTTGCTGCACTTTATGTTTGTAGTTTATTTGTTTTACAAAATTATTTATATTTATAACTTATAAAATAAAAATAGTTTAAATAAATTCATTATTGCGAAGCAGAAAATACCAAACAAACTCTATCAACCTATTTTCTAGCATTTATGTTTATAATTATTTATTTATATTTATAAAAAAATTAAAATTTTTAAATAAAAACTCATTTTATATTTAATTTTGCTTATAGAAATTTATAGGACAAATTACACTAATAGTCCATATAGTTTGCGGCTCGTGTCACTTTAGTCATTGACTCTTCAATTGTGACACATTTGACCATAAATTTTGAATCTTGTTTCAAATAAGAACAATTGAACATACCATTACTTAATTTCAAGGGCAAAATCGTCAATTTGATAAAATATAAACTAATTTGACAAAAATAAATGTCAAAAAAAATATTTTAAAATTTTTGAAAATTATTTTTACTTACCAAAGATAAAATTATGTAAAATTGATAAAAATTACATGATTAATTTTTAAAAATTAATTTTACATGATCATCATCCAAATACATAATAAAAATTAATTTGGTAAAAAAAAAATAAATGTCTAAAAGATTTATCAATTTTATATAATTTTATCTTTAGTAGGTAGAAATAATTTAAAAAAATTCAAAAATAATTTTTTGACATTTATTTTTGTCAAATTAATTTTTATTTTATCAAATTGACGAATTTGCCCTTGAAAAATCCAATAGTATCTTTAATTGTCCTTATTTAGAACAAGATTTAAAATTTAGGATTAAGTGTGTCACAATTGAAAAGTCAAGTATCAAAGTGACACAAACTCTAAATTATGGGAACCATTGGTGTAATCCACCCAAATTTATAAGTTGCTTAAATTTTGTAATATTCTTTTGTTTTTTGTTATTTTTATTTTTATTTCTTCATTCTTCTCATCCGTTTTCCGTCACGATCTAGCACTCATCACAAGGCGACCCTCTTGCCTCTCTATCCACCATCATCGATAATCACATCTCACAGTCGATAACTATTTTTGGCCACTACCGACGACCTAAAGGTGACTGCAGCCTACTTGAGATCCAAGATGAAAAATTTAAATGGGGCATTAATAAAGTTTTTATATTGTATTTTTCTTTATACCACCAAAAAAAAAAAAAAAAGAAAAAAGAAAAAGAAAAAGAGGGAAATGCATACAGTGAGAATGGCTGTTTTGTTGTAATTTTCGTAATAAGAGAGGGTGCAAATTCACATTTATATATATATATAAGTATAATGACACAGAAAAATATATATTTTAAAAGATTAATTATATAATATTCGTAACAATTTTTCTTTTAACTTGATTGCGAGAGAAGAGCGAACTTTTTATTTAGTGAGAGTGATTCCATTTTGAGAGTATAACATAAATTTGTTTTTTGATATGCCAAGAATTTGTAATTTGGTTGTAATGTAGAAAGAACTTGCCATAGAGAGATAGATAAATCATTTTCGTTTTGACTTAAAAGAATGAAAGATGTATAGATGAGTGATGACATATGGTAATGACCTTCAGTTATCACCTCTTGGAGGAAATTATCTCACGCTACCATCTCGGCCCGTTTGCAACGACTTTTAACCATCACCTCTTATTGAAAATTTCCTTGTTCAATCATTTTTGATGACAAATCACCATCTTCAATTATCGACAATCACTTTTGACTGCCACTTCTCTCGTCCAACAACCACCTCTAGCAATCAACAATTAGTTTTGGCCATTATTTATAATCGTCGATAATTATTTTCAGTCACAAATCACTTATTATCAAACAAGGTTTTTTTTTTTTTTTTTGTTGGTAAGATTGGATCAAACAAGCTTTTAAAATATGTATATCTTACTGCCACTTAGTTTTGATGACAGATTACCATCTCCAATTATCGACAATCACTTTTGACTGCCACTTCTCTCGTCCAACAACCACCTCTAGCAATCAACAATTAGTTTTAGCCATCATTTATAATCGTCGATAATTATTTTTAGTCACAAATCACTTATTATCAAACAAGTTTTTTTTTTTTTGTTAGTAAGATTGGATCAAACAAGCTTTTAAAATATGTATATCTTACATATTTTTTATTTTTATTAGAAATAAATATAAATATATTTAATATGTTTTATAAATTAAAAAATAAAAATGACTGTGAACTTAAGTGGCACCTATATGCTCCTCTTTTTGGCAAAGGCTATTTTTTAACTTTTTAGGCTAAAATTTCAAAAAAAAAAAAAAAAAAAAAAAGAAGATAAAATAGGCTAAAATAATTAATAGGACAAAATGTTACATCAAATCCATAATCATTTCACTTTTTTTCATAGAAATATCACATCTAACTACAAAAAAAATCAACTATTTTTTCAAATACAAAAATTTTAACCTACTAAAATAGTCAAAAATTAAAATAATCTATTAAAACAGTAATTTTCCAAACACCCACTATATAGTGGACTCCTGCTCGGCAAATGTTACTCATCGCTAACCACAAGATGAAAAACGTTGTAGCTTATTTTGTACTGTCGTGTTTGGAACGAATTCAAATAAAATAGAATTGTCATTCGTTATATAAATATATATTTTTATAGAATGATCAATTTTTTTTTGAAAACAGTAAAAATGATTATATTTATAATATATTTGTCATTATTATTTTTAGTTTAATTATACATGAAAATATACATTTTGATAGAATGTTTATTTTACTGTACTTCATTTTAATGAATCAAATATTACCTTAAAATAATAAAAGTGCATTTGAAATTAATAATTGAGTAAATTATACTCATCTTTCTTAAAGATTCAAAAAAATATAATTAGTTTTGTACTTTTAATATAATTATATTAGTTTCTCTTAAAATTTTAATTCACATTAAAATTAAATTATTTTTATTAATAATTTGTTAGTCGTATAAATGAAAAAAAATAATACTATCATCTATTTTGACCTAAAATATATATTTCTCTTTATTTAGTTTAGTATCTATTTATTATTAATATTAATTTTAATTTTTTTTAAAAAATCATAATAATTATAAAAAAAAATATGAAATTAATTATATTTTTTTTCAAATGTGAAGAGAGAAAGGAGTATATTTCCCGATTGCAGTGTGAACTAACAGCACTGGTTTTAGGTGGGACCCAAACAGCGCATGAAACATAATTGATTGAATTCTCCTAGAGCACGCTTTTGATTGAACTTTATATCCTCTGTAAAATGGCCAATTGACCTTACCCTCAATCACTTTGTATATGTATGTAGTACCTTCTTTTTTTTATTTTTTTTGAGAAACCAAAATAAAAAAAAGCAAATTAAAGAGCTTCTAAACACTAATCAAATTTCTTTTCACACTTGCAAGTACTTTTTTTTAAGGTCACAAGATTTATGCAAGTAATAAATGTAAGCAAAATTAAAGTGAGTGTATTTAGAAGTTCCCTACATACCAAATGACAGTACTACCCTCTAATTTATGTTGGAACAAAGGATAGTCATTGGAAAAGCTAGAAAATTTATCCAATAAAAAATGCTATATATTTATTAAAAAGTACAAAAAAAAAAAAAAGAAGCTGATAATTTAAAATAAAGAAATGATATTTGATGATATTAATAAATGGGCACCATTTGTCATTACTCATCTATCTTTTTCATTCTCTCAGTCAAGATGAAAATTAGACCAATATTTCAAACACAATAATGTGATAATTTATTAGAATATCTAAAATAACTCTCTTGCTCTTTTATATTTTCTTTAGTTATTAACCACTCATCTCACTTATGCATTATTAAGTTTAAAAAACAGACTTATTTATCAATTTTGTTAAATTTATGCCTTAAATTTAAAGTACGATTGTAATTCACATCTTTCAAATTGTGAATTCTTTTTTAATTTTTAATTTTTTTTGGGGGTCTACTTTTAACTGTTTACCATTTAATAGAATGATTGAGATAAAGATTACTAGAAACTATAAAAGAAAAAGTAAATATGATCGACTCCAACACACATTCCTGGCAATTATCAACAACAATGGGGAAGAAGAATGCAAGCCTCAACCTGTTAATGCTGTTGATGACTGTCATGGTGATGTTCCAGGCCTGCATTAGCCATGGCTATCCGGTCAACCAAGCGGGTCGACTCAGGGCCTTGTGGAGGGATAAGAAGAAGCAAACTGATCAGAATCTTGATAGTTCTGATGATGTGTGGTCGAGTATAGGAGGAGGTGGTGGTGGTGAAGTTGGAAAGATGGAAAATGATGAAATTAAAGGTGGGCTTCCAGGGCAGCCAACAGAGGTGATGTTTAAGCAGTATGCAGGGTATGTAAATGTGGATGAATTCAAAGGAAGAAGCCTTTTCTATTATTTTGCTGAAGCTGTCCATAATCCATCTTCTAAGCCTCTTGTTCTATGGCTCAATGGAGGTGATCTCTCTCTCTCTCTCTCTATATATATATACAAATTAATGTGATGTGTTTTGAATGTAAACTTTTAGATGATGATTGAATTTGAAAACCATTTAGCTTATTTATTAGAGGTAGAGTTTTAAATTAACCAAATTATAATTTTTAAAAAAAAAGTGTGAGCAGTTAACAATTTTATAAGCATTTTTAAAAGAAAATAAAACGTGATGGAGTTTTAAAAAATGTTCATATCAAATGAGCTGTACACTTCATATATAATAGAACGGATATGTATGTGTGTAACTGTGTTTGATGGTTCTAAATATCAACAATGATAGCAACCGAATTTTTCTTGAGGAAGAGCTCAATATTTAAAATATATCAATCCAATTTATCTCTAGTTTGTCCCATATCACACCAATTTAAATCTACATATGAGACCTTCATGGATAGAATTTTCGGATTCCTACCATTTCTCTTTAAATATGTCAATATAGAACATTTATTTTTGGGCATCCTGATAACGATCTACTTAGATATATCGGTAAGAATGAAAATAATATTCATATTGGGTGACTCTTGATAAGTATAGGTTCATAATCAATTCACCATCAGATTCACAATCGTTATTATCAATCCTATTACTATGTAAGTTAATTTCTCGATTGACAATTTTTAAAAAATTGTGTTTTTCAGTATATATTGCTCAATACTTTTAATACCCACCACACCATAACTTATACCGATTTGTCTCCCAATAATACCATTTAAAATCATGGTGCGTTTGAAAGTTGTTAATGAATATATAAGGTGGTAAAAAGACTAATATTATTTGTGAATGCACAAAACAGGGCCAGGTTGTTCATCATTTGGGGTGGGAGCCATGGGAGAGATTGGACCTTTTGGTGTAAATTCAGACTGTAAAACCCTTTATCCAAGAAAGCATGCCTGGAACAAAGGTTGGTTAAATTCTTATTTTGCTATTACTCATTACAAAGACCTAATCACTCTGTTTAATTTTTTATTTTTAAAAATATTTTTTGGGTTATTTTTAATTTTTTATGTTTTGTTGTCTTTAGTGAATTTTTAAAAATATTTTAGTTATTTATTTTTTTAAAAATAAAATATTTGTGAAGAAATTTAAAAGGAATTCAACATATACATAAAAATATGAAAATATATTGATTTTTTTATATATTTTTTTTTGTATTTAGTGAATTTTTTAAAGATTTTATACTTTTTAAGTTTATCCAAATTAAATGAATTTAAAAAGTAAAGAAAAAAAATTGAAATATTAAAAATATTTATTTAAAACTGAAAAATAATTGTGTTATATATATACACATCTTCTAAATTATGTATCATTATTTATGGAGCTAGTTGGCATGCTTAATTTTTCCCGGAAAGATAATCAAGTTTTTGTTTAATAAATTTATTTATCATTTAACTGTTTACCTTTCCCCCTAGTCCAGTAATTGCACTAAAAGGTTCAAATGGAGAGTTGTGAGCTCAATCCGAATTCATCTCCTTAATTTAAATTATTTGTCTTTTAAATTTTTTTTTTTGTGTGAATTGTTTATACAAAAAATTAAGTTGATCGGATATTAACAGTAATTTAATTGAATTATGTTTGACTTTAAAAAAGGTCAATAAGAATGATTTCAAGAATAGACTATTTATTTTTTAAAAATATGCGATTATAGATATTTGTTTAATTTGATTTTTTGTATAGAAATCTAGTATTAAACGAGTATTAAAATATAAATGATTTGAATCATCTAGGGGGCCTAGTATGAGCTCAGAAAACAACCCCTTCAACTAATCCCTCCATTCCAAATGTCTGACAGTAGGAAAGGCTCTTCCGTTTTTTCATATTTGGCTCTCAATGTAGTAGAAACACTTTGAAATAATAAGTAAATTTAATAAAAAAATTTGATAATTATTACATTAATTATCGAATTACTTATTTATCAATGCATGTATACTTATTTCACTGAATTAGAGTCTTTGTGCTCGTACATTTTGCAGTTGCAAATATATTATTTCTGGAGTCCCCAGCAGGCGTTGGATTCTCCTACTCAAACACTACATCTGATTACGATATGTCAGGAGATAAAAGGACTGGTAAAATTACAGACAAACCTTCCTCCATTCCCACACCTAGCCATGCATACACTCACACAAACACACGGGAGAGATTATTCATTGCTACATGCAACAATATCGAAAAAGGCATTCACACAATCAATTAGTGTTATTATAATCTCTAATGAAAAGTATAAT
Organism: Camellia granthamiana; assembly: GCA_036172215.1. Lineage (NCBI taxonomy): Eukaryota > Viridiplantae > Streptophyta > Magnoliopsida > Ericales > Theaceae > Camellia > Camellia granthamiana. Next base: position 67,063,196 of record CM069905.1, read on the forward strand.
TGCAAAAACTCAAAAAGTGTTGTCTAGTCGAAATTGAAGCTCTCTAGAGTCATTCCTAGCAAAATGTCTCGTTTTGCCTTTAACAATTTATGGAGGAATGAATCAGGAAAAACCTTTTGATTGCAGGTGTGAATGCCCTCTGTAATATTGGTGCATGAAGCAAGAATAATTTTCGTGTTATGTGATCTCATTTGTACACTGTTTGTTTTTCAGCTCACGATGCATATGTCTTCCTCATAAATTGGTTTAAAAGATACCCGCATTACAAGGCCAGAGACTTCTATATAACCGGGGAAAGCTATGCAGGTACTTACAAGCATGATTACAAGGAATTAGAATAAAACAAACATATAAAAAATTAGGGTTAATTAAATTTTTTGCCCCAAAAGTATGAATCTTGTGTTATTTTAGTTCCCAACGTTTAAATTGTGCCAATTTGGTCCCAATGTATAAAATATTTCAATTTGGTTTTTAATGTTAAAAAATTGTGTCAATCTAATTCCCAATGTATTGAAAGTGTTTCAATTTTAGTCCCTCAAATGTTTAAATTACGCCTATTAATAGAATTAGATTGGGATTTGGGAGGACTAATTTGAAATTGAAAACTTTTTATATATTGAGGATTAAATTGACACAATTTAAGTATTAAGTAAAACACTTTTATACATTAAAAATCAAATTGATATAATTTAAATATTGAAGACTAAAACGCCATAAGACTCGTAGTTAGAGAATCAAAAATAAAATTAACCTAAAGAAATATGAATTGTCCTCTAATTGGGCCTACTTTGAGTATTATTGTATTGGGACAACAGGGCCTACTTTGAGATTGGGACAACAGGAATCAGGATTTGGTCTCTCAATACGTTCACTTTAATCAAGGGCCCCTTGTTATCATCATTATGTTTATATCTTGGTGCTGCCATCCAACTCATGAATAATTTTCTTATAATAATGTTAGCAACTTGGAAAATTTTCTGGAATTGATGCATGAAGAAAATTGTGGACCCATTCAAGCTAAAAGCAGTGTTATTAACACTGTAATCCAAAATAAAAATTATGTTCTTATATTTATTGATATTGTTAAGAGTTTTATTTTTATTTTTTTTATAGGATTTTACATTCCAGAATTGGCAGATGCCATTATCAAGAGAAACAAAGAGGCAGACTCTACCTCCACCATCCAACTTAAGGGAATAATGGTAAAGAGTCTCATTACCTAGTAATACAATCTTTTGATAATTAGCAAATGGTGTAGGGGTATGGACTCAAAGTGGTTGTTGTGCACTTAGCACAATAGGTATGTAGTCATTAATTGAAACTCATTTCACGTCCTATTTTAATAATTTTAACTGTTCAATTTTTAAGATACATTGAGTATAATATAATTGTCAAAATCAAATTAATCGAATATCGATAGTTATTTCATCAAACCTACTTTGTATATGAAAAAATAAATAATAAATAACTGAATACAAATATAATTTCTAATTATTTTTCATGCTGCATTAATGCTAATAACCAATAAGTCTAAGGCACACATATAAGATAGTGCGGTCAAAATTCATATCAATGAAAAATCTTATAAGTATTAATAATTAAATTTATAAACTTTTTCATTAATATGTAAATATTTTGTAAACTTTCCACTTATATGTAATTTTCCCTTTGTTTTTCTTGTGGCATATATATATGTAGATAGGAAATGGGATAATGAATGATGAAACAGATGCGAGAGGAACGTACGATTACATATGGAGCCATGCATTGATATCAGACGAAACTCATAGCGGACTCATGCACCACTGCATGTCTTCCTCCAATTACACCCCACAATGTGAAGACTATGCCCAAAAAATGAACTCAGAGATTGGTAACATAGATTATTACAACATCTATGCCCCACTGTGTTTGGACATTATTACCTCAAACTCATCCAAAAAAAATAGTAAACGCAACAGAGGAGGAAGGCATGATCCCTGTGAAGAAGCTTATGTTCAGAGATATCTCAATCTTCCTCAAGTTCAGAAAGCTTTGCATGCCAACACTACTCAACTCCCCTACACTTGGGAAACTTGCAGGTCTACATTCAACTTTTTTATTTTTATTTTTTATAACTGTGAATCTGACTCAATGGATTGACTAATCCGAACCTGTTTGATTTTGAAACTTATTAACTATTTTTGATTTTTTGTTTTTGTTTTTAGTAGTATTATTTTTTTACATTTAGTATTTTTTTATTTTTTAATCTACTTCATCTATATGCACTTAAAATGTAAAATATTTGTGATGAAATTTAAATATGAAAAAATCACTAAATATGAAAAAGTACAAAAATAAAATAAAAAAATACAAAAGAATCAGTAAATTTTGATATTTTGTTAAAAAAAAAAAAAAAAGATTTTCAACTATTTTACTTTTTAAGTACATATAAATTAGGTGCATTTAAAAAGTAAAGATATCTGATTAAAATATGATTTTTTTTTTACTAAAGACAAAAAATAATTCACTATCTATTTGTTGAAATGTGACACTTGTTAATCATTCAACACACTATCTGTTAAATATCACACATTTCTTTTTCTCACTATTATCGTCAGTTGCCGAGTGACTTTGTCTAAGGATTTTTTTGACATATCTTTATCACCAAATAAAATTTACCTTGTATCTAACACCTTATACCCTTTTTAAATTAAACTTTCCACCAATTTTCTCTTTGTATGATTTATCATTATTTTTATATTATAATTTTTTTTAACATTTATTTTTATTGGAAATCAACTTGAGTAATTAAGATAGGCTTTTCCACCTTTATCTACTGGCAAGAAGAGTTTTTATTTTGTTAGACATTTGGACAAAGAAATTGTTTTTGATAGGTATTTGAAAAAACTGAGTACTTTTAGTGGGTGTTTGGAAAGTGGGTTTTTTTCTAAGTTTTTTTAGTTGTAGGATATTATTGGAGAAATTTTTTTTTGTGTTTGGGAAGATAGTTGGGTTTTTTTGTGGTTGAATGTGATGTTTGTAAGATAAAAAGTAAAATGATTATGGGGTTTGATGTGATATTTTGTTTGGATTGATTTTTTTTGATTTTGTAACCAATTTGTCTTTTAGTAAAAAAAAATAAAAAAAAAACAAAACCCAATTTTTTTGATGAGTCTTGGGTAATTTTAATTTTTCTGAACTCTTAGATAAGAAATTTATTTATTTCTTTTATTGGATCTTATACAAATATTAAAGAGAATAAAAATTTGAGAGAATTAAGATTCTTAAGTGAGCGCCTAACTTGCTTAAACAGCGGTTAACCTTGTATTATTTGTAATTTTAAAAAATGACAATTTTTCAAGATGTGCAGTATTAGAATATTTTAATTAACTTGGCTAATAATTTTATACTTTTTATCATCACACATTACAAAGTATAAAATTTAACAGTTTGAATTAAAATTAAAATTAAATGGCATTAAAATACACGTTCACTGATTGATTCTCTCTCTCACACACACAGTTTGGTGATTAGTGATTGGAAGGATAGACCATCAAGCATGTTCCCCATTTATAAAAGGCTCATTGCATCTGGACTTCATATTCTTCTTTTCAGGTAGGTACTTCAACCTCTGTTAGTTAAAAGACAATCTAAGAGGGGTGGATTAGATTTTTATAATTAAAATTAATAATATCTTAATAAAAATTATGACTAGCACAATAGATAAATATAATTAATGAAATAAAAATAATTAAAACAAGTGTCTTAACAATTATGTTAGTTAATGATTTTAGCACAGTAAAAATGTAAAATATAACTATGGTAATTTAAAATAAAATAAAGAGATAAGGGAGAGAGAGAGACAAATAAATTTATAGTGGTTCGGTTTCAACTCGGCCTACGTCCACTCCTCAAGCTTCACTTGAGATTTTCCACTATACTTTAGCTTCACAGGGTGCTAGCAACATTTTCACAGATGGAGCAATCCTTCACAAATTTTACACTGACTTTCTAAGTCAAGAACACTGAGTGTACTACACTCTTACAAGGTTGAAAAGAAAGTGTTTTTGCTTTCACAGAAAATTACAAGAATTATCTCTCAAAGATAGATATAAAAATGAAGCTCTGGTTTTTCTGTAAACCTCACACAGGAAAGATGGGCTTAAAGCTATAAGGCTTAGTATATAATTTTTGAGAATAGATGTGAGTGATTATAAATTAAATAATATTTTCAGGTTTTTGTAACTTGTTTACATTAGAGGCTTTGGTATATATAATGAAAATTATAGCCGTTTATAGCCGTTGTACTCCATCATTACTAATTTGAATATCTTCCACTCTATTATTACAAATTTGAATATCTTCCACTTGAACCTTTTGAACTGCTGTTGTGTTGGGCTGTTTGAATATCTGTTTTTGGGCTGTTTGAACTCCTGATTTAATTAAATATTAAATACATTCTAACAACATTTAGGATAAAGGTTTAGGTGAGAAATAATGGGACAAAATAAATTTTGATTTTTTTAAAACATAAAATCATCAAAATAAATGTTGATTATATTTTTCTCTTTCAAATAAATCATCAAAATAAATTTTGATTCTATTTTTCTTTTTCTCTTCCAAATAAATCATCAAAATAAATTTTGATTTTATTTTTCTCTTCCAAATAAATTAAAACATAATTAAATAAATCATCAAAATAAATAAGTCTAAGAATCTCCTCCTTTTTTATGATGGCACATAATGATGTTTTGATTTCATTTGGGAGTAAGAAAAACTCCCCCTTGAGTCATGCTCCCTGAATTCATTTCTAAATACATAGGTTAGCACATGTGTAATAAATAAACTTTAATTAGATACATGATATGAGACGAAGATATCAAATCATCAGATTAGTTTTCAAATAATACCATAATTTAAAAATAATACCATAATACATAACATCATATAATTTCTCCCCCTGTGACATTATCAAAAGGAAATCATAGGTCGGAATCTAGAGGAGGAAGAGGAAAATGATAGTGATAAATGACATCAAAAAATAGATAATCAAAACATATATATACACATATATATATATAAATCGCCCGCGCCTCTTTTTTTCGTTGAAAATCGCGTCGAACACGCGGCTTCCCTTTTGCGTCAGCCGACCGACAACAGCAGCTCTCCTCGATTGCCGCTCACCTCGGCTAGCTCTCCCTCCTTGTCTTCTTCTCTTCAGCCTCTTCTCTTTAACCTTCTTCTTAATCACACTCGTCTGCTTCTTCTTCTTCACCTCACTCTCTTCTATCTCTTCTTCACCACTCTCTTCTGTTCTTCTTCCTTATTGAGAGACAAAAAAAAAAAAAAAAACTGAACGGAGGAGGCCAGACCTCAGTCTGTTCTCTTCTATTTCTCTACAACTCATTTCTTTTACACCTTTTACCTCTAAACCAGGGCTTTCTCATCTCGTCCCCTCACTCTATTTTCGGACCTGAACGATCCCATAAGCTTTGCTGGGCCGAGTGCCTCTACTCCTACTCTTCCTATCATTCCTTTTTCTAACCTTCCTATGATGTCGATTGAGCAAATCATGGCAGCTTAATCTGACATAGAAGCCAATCATTTCACACTGACGTCCTGTATGGAGACGGTGACGGCAGTCACAAAATTGGCTCACCGATTGCAGAACAGGACGAGTGAGCTCCATTAGGTCAACGCCCAACTCTCTCTGCTCCAGCGCATGTACAAGGATGCGTGAGCAGAAATAGGCGCACTGAAGGTCGAAAATAAAGAGCTTAAACGGAAGACCACCTCCATGCCCCGGTTTGGAGCAACGTCGTTCTTGGCCTTTGATAGTCAGCGGGAAGTCGTCGCTCTTTACGAAAGCAAGGGGGTAGGGGCGTTAAAGGTCGCCCAAGGTGATAAAAAGAAGAAGAAAACGATGGAAGAGGCGAGGAAGTAAGATCGGCGTATGGTCAGAAAAAAATGAAGGTTTTTTTTTTTTTTTTTTGATCGGCATGTGGCCGGGAAAAAAATGAAGGGTATTTTTTTTTTTTATGTAAATATTTGTATTTTGATTTGTTTTTGTTTTTAGGTTTAAGTATTGAAAAATAAAATTAAAAAGCAGAATGAGAAAAAAAAGAAAAGAAATTAAGCCTAATAGCAAAATAAAAAAAATAATAAAAAAATAATATTAGCAGAAATTAAACTTAATGGGATGTTGGTGTTGCTGGAATGGTAATGCAAAAAAAATACCATGAGGGTTTAAAAAAAAATCAATGTATGCAAAGTTAACTTTACCTCAAGATGCAAAACTAAAAAAAATTACACAGTTGAGAATAGTAAACTGTTAAGGAGAATAAATGTATGAAGGACTTGAGAACATTCAACTGATATAAATGTTTCCATATCAATGTAGCAATACACATATATCATTTTAACAAAAATTCAAGTTTCACAGTCATAACAAAACTTTTTAAGTAGAAATCGACATTCCAAGCTCGCCACGAATAAAATTGAAGCGATCCTCGCTTAGGGGTTTTGTGAAAATATCCGCTAATTGCTTGTCGGTATTTACAAATTCAAGTACAATATCCCCTTTTGAACATGATCTCTTAAAAAATGATGTCGAATTTCAATATGTTTTGTTCATGAGTGTTGAACTGGATTTTTGCTTAAATTGATGGCACTAGTATTATCACATTTACTAGGGATATGATCATGATGCAAATCAAAGTCCTCCAATTGTTGTTTCATCCAAAGTATTTGGGCACAACAACTTCTAGAAGCTATATATTCAGCTTCAGCCGTTGATAAAGTAACAAAATTTTGTTTTTTGCTAAACCAAGATACTAATGAGTTACTAAGAAAGTGACAAGTGCCACTGGTACTTTTTCTATCAAGTTTGCATCCGGCAAAGTCGGCATCCGAGTAACTAATTAAATCAAATGCAACATTTATAGGATAAAACAATCCCAAATTTTGAGTGCCAACAAGATATCTAAAAATTCTTTTAACAGCACTGAGATGTGATTTCTTAGGATTTGATTGATATCTAGCACACATACAAATACTAAACATAATATCAGGTCTACTTGCAGTTAAATAAAGAAGTGAGCGATCATATTGCGATATTTTGTTTGATCAATGAATTTACCTTTTTCATGCTTGTCTAGCTTAATAGATGTGCTTATAGGTGTTCCAGCTATTTTTGAGTCATACATACTGTGTGTGTCAATTTCCAACCACACTGCCAAACTCAGTATTCAGCTGGAGAGTACTGGCAGAATAGATGACACCTGGTTGACCTGCAATAGAAAGAGAAGATTCCGACGGTGGTTCATTCACCCGGGGGCACTCCGACAATCAAGTCAGTAAAAATATCTCTCAAAGATAACCAATAGTGCTTAACTCACTAGACAGAGCATAAAAGACATACCTTAGACCCATAAGGGTGCCTCTCTTTTATAACCAATACAATCCTAGTCCCAATAGGTGCCTAGCTCTAATGGACTTAGGATTACTGCTAATCCTGGACTCCCAGTAGGATTAGGATAAACTCTCTAAGAGTTTCATCTTTACCCAAACTGAAGTCTTCTCCCATTGTAGGACTCTTGTCCCTTATCCGCTTATCTCGGGTTCCGGTTTTTTCGCAGATAACCTCGGCCTAGCCGAGATGATCTTGGCTCATAACCAGGACACGTGGCACCTCGGCTGGCACTTCGGTAACACCTCAGTCACGTGTTGTCATTCAAAAATTATGTCCCCACAACTGCCCCCTAGGTTCTATTACCTCGGCATCCTAAGGTGATGGAACCTATATCATTCATTCCTTTAATCATGACCCCGGTTAACTTCAACTTATAAACTTTTCTCAAGTTTCAACAAGTGTTAAATATCATCTCGGTTTAACTTCAACTTGTAAACTTTTCTCAAGTTTCAACAAGAGTTAAACATCATCTCGGTTTAACTTCAACTTGTAAACTTTTCTCAAGTTTCAACAAGAGTTAAACATCATCTCGGTTTAACTTCAACTTGTAAACTTTTCTCAAGTTTCAACAAGGGTTAAAGATCATCTCGGTTTAACTTCAACTTGTAAACTTTTCTCAAGTTTCAACAAGCGTTAAACATCATCTCGGTTTAACTTCAACTTGTAAACTTTTCTCAAGTTTCAACAAGTGTTAAACATCATCTCGATTTAACTTCAACTTGTAAACTTTTCAAATTTTAACAAGTGTTAAACATGACTTCGGTTTAACTTCAACTTGTAAATTTTTTAAATTTCAACAAGAGTTAAACATCATCTCGGTTTAACTTCAACTTGTAAACTTTTCTCAAGTTTCAACAAGTGTTAAACATGTTCTCGGTTTAACTTCAACTTGTAAACTTTTCTCAAGTTTCAACAAGTGTTAAACATCATCTCGGTTTAACTTCAACTTGTAAACTTTTCTCGAAATTTCAACAAGTGTTAAATATGTCATCGGTTTAATTTCAACTTGTAAACTTTTCTCAAGTTTCAACAAGTGTTAAACATGTTCTCAGTTTAACTTCAACTTGTAAACTTTTCTCAAGTTTCAACAAGTGTTAAACATGTTCTCGGTTTAATTTCAACTTGTAAACTTTTCTCAAAATTTCAACAAGTGTTAAACATCATCTCGGCTTGTGAAATTCCAACTCTCAAGCATCATTCTCCAGCCCTTTGCCCCCTAATGTGAACTTAAGTTCCACTTAGGTTCTCATTAGGCACGTGGCTTTGACCTTGATATTGCTCTATGGGCAGGGGATCTGCCCCCTACATGGCTTCCACATACTCCTTTGTGGAAAAAATTCTTTAACTTAGGTCAAGCTCTTCTCTTCTCGGACTTAATCATCTAAGCCGAGATCTTGTCTTCTGGGATCTGGGATTCCAGATCTGGAATCTGGGATCTGCTTACTTGGGCTAAGCTCTTGTCTTCTCGTGTCCAGTATTATCTCGGCTTCGCTTCTGCGAACCATTTCTCTTCTCTTGTTTGGACGCCTTTGTCCCCGGCGTGTCTTCCTCGGCTTTGGCATACTTTTCTATCCTGGCCATCAGCTCCTCCATGCTTTTCGGCAATGTCTTTGCCAGTGATTTTCAAAGCAGGCAGTCATCATTCAAGTCGTTTTTAAACGACATGACCGCCACCTCTTGGTTGCATCTTGGTATTTGGTTGAATACTTCATAATACCTTTTGGCATAGGCCCTACGGCTTTCATCCTCGTCGATCTTCAGGGGCCATTAGGGCATCCACCCTCAATGGCTGTAGTTTGTTTGTCACGAACCTGGCCACAAACATCTCGGCCAGGCCTTCCCAGGTTTTCACAGTTCCTTTCGGCAACTTGTGAAACCAGTCCAATGCAATTTCCCCCGAATGATGAGGGGAACACTTTGCAGAGCAACGGCTCGTTCCCAGAGTATAACGCCATCGCGTTCAAGTATAATCCGACGTGAAAGTTGGGGTCCGCCTTCCCATCGTATATCTGGAACCTCGGCGTACTGAATCTCTTCGGGACCTCAACTTTGTCTAATTCTTCCAAGAACGGCATTCTCGGCTTGACCGGGGAGGTTACCTCGGCATCTTGTTGCTTCTTCTGTAGGTGATCTCCTAGATCCTTTTTGGTTCGTCCAAGAGCTCGGCTATCTCTGGATTTCAGCCTCTTTGGTGCACTACTTCTAGTGTCATCGTGAGTCCTTTTGGACCTTCCTCCACTAGTCGTGTCGAAACAGAGTTCCTTCTCCTGAACATCCGGATGTTCTTTGGTGCAGGTTTCTTTTGTTCGACGTGTCTTCTGGGATTCTCTATGCCCGATCTCCGCGAAGGCCGGTGAGAATGTCCCTTGGTCCTGTCATGCTGAGGGACTGCAGGAACTGTTTCCTGCCCCCCTTTTCTGGGCACCTTTCTTGGCCGCTGGAATCGGCGTATCTTGTAGCGGGAACGGTGGCTGCATGATGTTGTTCTGCATCATGAAATTGACGACCGTTTGCAAGTCTGCCAATTTGTCCGCCATTCTCTTTATCTCGTCGTCCCTCCGCAGGCATCTATCTTTCTATGCCTGGAGGTCGTCCTCGTTATAATACCCGCTCCGGTCCGGTTTCTTTGGTACACCATCCTCCTGGCCGACGTCCTTCCCTCCGTGATTCTTATCACGAGTCTCTTCGTTGCAGTTGTCTTTTTCGACGTCAAGGTCAATATGTTTCCCACTCTTAGTAGGGATGTCGCCCCCAACCTTCTCTTTCTGTCTGTCGTTGGCCATATATTCTCCTTTCTTTCCCACAGACGGTGCCAAAATTGTGTGTGTCAATTTCCGACCACACTGCCAAACTCAGTATTCAGCTGGAGAGTACTGGCAAAATAGATGACACTTGGCCGACCTGTAATAGAAAGAGAAGATTCCGGCGGTGGTTCGTCCACTGGGGGCACTCCGACGATCAAGTCAGTAAAAATATCTCTCAAAGATAGCCAATAGTTCTTAACTCACTAGACAGAGCATAAAAGACATACCTTAGACCCATGAGGGTGTCTCTCTTTTATAACCAATACAATTCTAGTCCCAATAGGAGCCTAGCTCTAATGGACTTAGGATTACTGCTAATCTTGGACTCCCAGTGGATTAGGATAAACTCTCTAAGAGTCTCATCTTTACCCAAACTGAAGTCTTCTCCCATTCTAGGGCTCTTGTCCCTTATCTGCTTATCTCGGATTCCGGTTTCTTCGCAGATAACCCTCGGCCTAGCCGAGATGATCTCGGCGTCATGACCAGGACACGTGGCACCTCGGCTGGCACTTCGGTAACACCTCGGCCCAAGGAAATAATTCTTTCCTTACATTGTCTGATTTGAAGCCCAAGGAAATAATTTATCTCCCCCATCATGCTCATCTCAAACTCACCTTGCATACACTTAGTAAATTCCTTACACAAGGTTTCATTAGTAGCATCAAATATAATGACATCCACATATATTTGCACAATAAGTAAATCATCATTTTTAGTTTTAACAAAAAGTGTTGTGTCAATCGTTTCTCTAGAAAAATTATTTTCAATAAAAAATTTACTTAATCGTTCATACCATGCACGAGGTGCTTGTTTCAAACCATATAAAGTTTTTGATAGTTTAAAAACATGATTTGGAAAAGCATGAGCTTCAAAACCTGGGGGTTGTTTAACATAAACTTCCTCATTTATAAAACCATTAAGAAAGGCACTTTTACATCCATTTGATAAAGTTTGAAATTTCTAAAACATGCAAATGCAAGTAACATGCAAATGGCTTCTAGTTTAGCAACCGGAGCAAAGGTTTCATCGAAATCAATACATTCTTCTTGATTGTATCCTTGTGCAACAAGTCTAGCCTTGTTTCTTATAATTGTACTGGATTCATCAAGCTTATTTCGAAAGATCCATTTGGTACCGATAATGGTATGATCTTTAGGTTTTGGCACAAGTTCCCACACTTTGTTTCTCTCAAATTGGTTAAGCTCTTCATGCATAGCTATCATCCAATGTTCATCGAATTCGGCTTCTTGAAAGTTTTTAAGCTCAATCTGTGAGAGAAAACCCAAGTTACTACAAATATTTCTAAGTGCATAGTGAGTTTCAATACCTTTTGTAGGGTCACCTTGGATTAAATCCTTAGGGTGATTATGAACAAACTTCCATTCTCTTAGCAAATCATCATTGTTTCCTCCTTCTTCTTGAGGTGGGAGAATAGGTTGTTCAATCTCTTTGTTCAACTTACATGGTTGGTTCTCTTCTTTGTAGATACTTGAATCTTCCACATTTTGTTCCAAATCTATATTATCACTAACAATTTGCTTTTGAGCAAAGATATTAGTTTCATCAAATGCCACATGTATAGATTCTTTCACAATAAGAGTTCTTTTATTAAAAACACGATAAGCTTTGCTAGTTAAGGAATAACCAAGAAAAATTGCTTCATCAGATTTTGAATCAAATTTACCTAAGTTATCCTTACCATTATTATGCACAAAACATTTACAACCAAAAACATGCAAGTGACTAATGTTAGGCTTTCTATCATGCCAAAGTTCATAAGGAGTCTTTTTGAGAATAGGTCTAATTAATGCACGATTTAAAATATAGCATGCGGTGTGAACGGCTTCGACCGAAAAATATTTAGGAAGATTATTTTCGCAAAGCATTATTCTACTCATCTCTTCTAAAGTTCTATTCTTCCTTTTACTACACCATTTTGTTGAGGGGTTCTAGGTGCTGAAAAATTATGTCCAATACCATGCGCATCACAAAACAATTCAAATTTCTCATTTTCAAGTTCTCTACCATGGTCGGTTCGAATATTAGTAATAAGAAAGCCTTTTTCATTTTGAATTCTATGACAGAGTTTTGTGAAAGAAGAAAATGTTTCATGTTTGTGTGCTAAAAACATAACCCATGTAAATCTTGAATAATCATCAACAATAACAAGACAATAACGTTTACCACCTAGACTAGATGTCCTTGAGGGACCAAATAAATCCATATGCAATAGTTGTAAAGGTCTAGTTGTGGAAATATGAGATTTTGATTTAAATGATGTTTTATTTATTTTCCTTGTTGACAAGTACTACAAAGATGATCTTTTTCAAATTTAATTTTTGGAAGTCCAATGACCAAATCCTTTCTCAAAAGTTTAGCAATTAAATCCATATGAGCATAACCAAGTCTTCTATGCCATAACCAACTATTTTTATTATTAACATATAAACATTTAACATCACTAGCATAGAGATCATTAAAATGAAAAACATAAACATTATCATGGCGATTACCAACGAATAAAGCTTTATGATCATTTGTGCTTTCAATTGTGCAATGTGATTTATCAAAAATAACTCGATTACCTTTATCACATAGTTGACTAATACTAAGTAGGTTATGCTTAAATCCATCAACAAGTAAAACATTTTCAATAGAAGGGTTAGGAGAAATACCGATGCTACCAATACCGATGATTTTTCCTTTCTTGTTGCCTCCAAAAGTAACAAATCCTCCATCTTTCGATGATAGTTTAGTAAAGAATGATTTATCTCCGGTCATGTGTCTGGAACATCCACTATCAAGGTACCACTTCCCTTCTTTAGCTTTGGACTTAAAGCAAACCCTACAAGATGACAATCAAGTGTTGATTTTTGGTACCCATAGTTTCTTGGGCCCTTATTGGTTAGTTTTGTTAGATCCCTTAATAATCCAAATCTTTTTAATTCCCATGTTCATATTCTTTTTGAATGAACAATAAGATATATAATGGCCTTTCTTTCTACAACAATGACAAATAATATGAGGGTGTGTCATGAAAGGTGCCTTTTCAAAAATTGTATTAAGATTCTTTTGTTTTTTAATAGGTTTATATTCAATACCCACTTTATCAAAAACACATCTTTGATTTCCAAGAAGCATGTTGAGATTATCTCTACCTTTTTCAAAATTTTCAAGTGTTTTAGTTAAATCATCAACATTGTTTTTTAAAGTAGTTTTCTCATTAGAGATAGTATCAAAATCATTTTTCAAAATAATTTTTTCTTTCTTTAATTCTTCTACATTAATAAATAAAGATACAATAGATTTCTTCAACTCATTATTTTTGGCACAAACTTTTCTAAATTCATTTGATAGTTCATGGAATGCACTTTTAAGTTCTTCATAAAGAGTAGTTACCTCATCTTGAGTAGAGTCTTCATCTTCAAGAGCCATGAGACATAAGTTGGCTACTTCATTTTCAATTTCATCACTTGAGCTTTCATTTTCACTTTCTCCCCAAGCTGCTACCATGGCCTTTTTGTTTCTTTTGTAGTCTTTTTCATGATTCTTCAATTTTGGACAATCCATCTTCATATGTCTAGGATTTTTGCACTCATAGCAAATAATAGGCTCTTTCTTGTTATCTTTGTTGTATTCTTTCTTGAAAGGTCTTCTTCCTCCATAATTGTTTTTCTTGAAGTGCTTTTTGAGATTTCTTCTAAACATGGCATAGCTTTCATCCTCATTGGAATTTTCATGTTCTTTTTCATTTGATGAGGCTTTGAATGCAATTCCACTTTTCTTTTTGTTTTCAACATCCTCATGTCCTTTCATGGTGATCTCATGAGTCATAAGGGAACCTATAAGCTCATCCAATCAAAGTGTGGAGAGATCTTTGGCTTTTATAATAACGGTGACCTTTGTTTTCCAATTCTTTGGTAAACACCTAAGAATTTTTTTTACCAACTCACTGTTAATATAAGTTTTGCCAAGAGATTTCAAAACAATTTCAGTAAATCTAGTAAACATACTTAAAATAGATTCATAAGAGTTCATTTTAAACAATTCATAACTATGAATAAGCATATCAATACGAGATTCCTTTACTTGGTTTGTACTTTCATAAGTTACTTCAAATTTGTCCCAAATTTCTTTTGCCGAATCACAACTTGAAATTCTATTATACTTTTTAGAGTCTAATCCATAAACAAGGGTGAGTTTGGCTTTAGCATTGGCTTGCAATAATTTGTGATCCCTCTCATCACATTCATCTTCAGTTTTAGGTACACTAATATTGTCTACTAATTTGGTAGGAATTTTTGGACATTTGGTGACAATAATCCACATAGCATAATTAGTGGCTTGTAGGTATAGGGTCATCTTATCTTTCCAATGACTATAGTTGTTTCCGTCAAATAATGGTGGCCTATTGGTGGCTTGTCCTTCAGTAGTGCTAGTGCTAGCTAGGGTTGCCATGGATTGAAACTCTTAGATGGTTAAATCTAAAGCAAGAGTCTAGGCTCTGATACCAATTGTTACCCAAAAGACAACCTAAGAGGGGGGGTGAATTAGGTTTTTATAATTAAAATTAATAATACCCTAATAAAAATTATGACTAGCACAATAGATAAATATAATTAATGAAATAAAAATAATTAGAACAAGTGTCTTAACAACTATGTTAGTTAATGATTTTAGCACAATAAAAATATAAAATATAGCTATGGCAATTTAAAATAAAATAAAGAGATAAGGGAGAGAGAGACAAACAAATTTATAGTGGTTCGGCTTCAACTCGGCCTACGTCCACTCCTCAAGTTTCACTTAAGATTTTCCACTATACTCTAACGTCACAGGGTGCTAGTAACATTTTCACGGATGGAGCAATCCTTCACAGATTTTACACTGACTTTCTAAGTCAAGAACACTGAGTGTACTACACTCTTACAAGGTTGAAAAGAAGGTGTTTTTGATTTTACAGAAAACTATAAGAATTATCTCTCAAAGATAGATATAAAAATGAAGCTCTGGTTTTTTTGTAAACCTCACACAGGAAATATGGGCTTAAAGCTATAAGGCTCAGTGTATGATTTCTGAGAATAGATGTGAGTGATTATAGATTAAAGAATATTTTCAGGTTTTTGTAACTTGTTTACATTAGAGGCTTTGGTATATATAATGAAAATTATAGCCGTTTATAGCCGTGGTAGTCATTTGAATTTATAGCCGTTGTACTCCATCATTACTAATTTGAATATCTTCCACTCCATTATTACAAATTTGAATATCTTCCACTTGAACCTTTTGAACTGCTGCTGTGCTGGGCTGTTTGAACCTCTGTTTTTGGGCTGTTTGAACTCTTGATTTAATCAAATATTAAATACATTCTAACAACATTTAGGATAAAGATTTAGGTGAGAAATAATGGGACAAAATAAATTTTGATTTTATTAAAACATCAAATCATCAAAATAAATGTTGATTCTATTTTTCTCTTTCAAATAAATCATCAAAATTTATTTTGATTATATTTTTCTCTTTCAAATAAATCATCAAAATAAATTTTGATTATATTTTTCTTTTTCTCTTCTAAATAAATTAAAACATAATTAAATAAATCATCAAAATAAATAGTCTAACAACCTCTTTTTTCTTACATTAGTGGTCTAACAATTATCAACACTAATTTGCATTTCCATGCTAAGCTTAAATTGTTAGCTGCTCCAGCCCACATGGAGGAATAGTTGGAGGTTGGCTGGTTTGCTCCAAGTCAAGAAGTAGAAGGGGAGATGGCAGGTGGTAGCTAGCCCAATAACTCCCCTTCCTTGACTTTGTTTCCTTCTCTTTTCTGTATAAATTGAGGTGAGGAGGAAGGGAAACATAACACACAGATAGAGGCAACAAACACAGAGTGTATAATCTGTGTAAGACAGTGAGAGTGCTATGGAGAGAGTGAGGTGTGAGTGTTGTAAACTCCCTCCGGGATAATTCTACAGTGATATCTCTCCCATGGACGTAGGTTATTGCCGAACCACGTAAATCTCTTGTATTATTGTGTGTGATTGATTTTTGGTGTGCCTTAATCCTAACAAGTGGTATTAGAGCCGCGTTGGTCGATTTTTGGAAAAACAGGGTGTGTTTTTCAGAATTGCCCAAAAATCGAGTTGCTCAAAATTTATTTTTGAGCATATCAGGAGGAAGTTCTCGACGAGAGAAGTGCATAACTGTAAAGCAAAGCCCCTGATGAGCCTCAGTGCACCTTCACGCGCCACCTGAAGAAGGCACATGAGTCCCAGTCTCAGACACGCATCACACGTGCCGTTTAGTATATCGGCGCGTCATTCCAGTCAGGGACGGATCCAGGATTATGACTTTAGGGGGGCCAAAGTACGTTTAACCTCTAACCAATAAAATTTGAAATTCAATACCAATTTCTACTAGTATGAAAAAAATCAATAATTTTATGATAAAATATTGAACTATATATTCCTTGTCAACATAGTTGAGTACCAAAAGATGATCATACAATTGAGAATATTTTTTTGCCCATATTCACTTACAAAAAGTAGTAACTATTTTTATATGCATTTATTTACTAAAATTAGGCATCTTCAATTGAGCTCGACGCTCTTTCATATTATCAAAAGCATCGATGATAGAGTCTACATCAAACCCTCGAGCAATGTCCTTTTCAATGTACGTAATCAAGTAACTAGCCAGAAAACCATCTTCCATCCTATTGCGCAATTTAGACTTAACAAGTTTCATAGCTGAAAATGCACGTTCTGATGTAGCAGTTGAAACAGGTAAAGTCAACACAAGACGGATCAATCTATCAATAAGAGGATAACTTGTCGACTTTTTTGTTTTTGCCAACATTTGACACAACTCAGAAATGGTTGACAGCTTCTGAAACTCGGGAAGTATGGAAATATCAAGCTTATAGTTTTCCAACTAATACTTCAAATGCAATTTTTCTTGCTCGGAGAAATCCACGGGATAAAATTTATTTGCAAGTTCGCAAATAATGATCTATAACCATCCTTAGGATCCAAAGCTGAGCTAAGAACAAGCAATTCCATTACATCTTCTTTAAACCTATTGTTTAATTCTTGTAACTGGGAATTAACTCGAAAATGATGTTCCATGGTGAGCTGATCTCTTTTAGAATGAGACCGACCTCGGCCTCATTTATAAGGACAACTCATATCAGGAATCTGTATACCATGATCATTAGAAAATAATTTAATTTTCTCCAACAATGGAACCCATCCATCTTCTCTAAATTTTTGAATAAGTATCTTCGTTGTAGACACCAAATGCATTGCATTTAATATATCTGGAGATTTACTTTGCAAAGCTTGGCAAAGATCATCAGTAATCTCCATGATATCCCTCATAAGATGTAAGATGAAGACAAACTCAAAAGATGTAATGGAATCATAAACTCCATCTGCCTCAGCTCGTTGATTCGATTTGCTTCCATCATTAATTATGTTTCTTAGGACTGCACAAGTAGCACTGAACATGTTTATCAAACTACAAGTGGAACCCAAATGAGAACCCCATCGAGTATCTCCAACCCGTTTCAATGTTCTAATCTGATTTTTTCCTTTACCAGTCTCGAATTCATCATCAATGGCAAGCTTTTTAGCAATATCTGCAGCCTGAGCAGCTCTTAATTAATCATGTCTTTTGCAAGATGAGCCAACTATATTAATTGCTTGAGTCAAGTAAGAGAAAAATTGATTAATAGATATAACTTGTTTAGATGCTCCTACTAAAGCCAATTGGAGCCGATGAGCAAAGCAATGAACATAATATGCGAATGGACACTCAGCACAAAATAGAGCCTGCAACCCAGTCCATTCTCCAGACATGTTACTGGCACCATCATATGCTTGACCACGAATATTTTGCACACTAAGGTTATGATGAGAAAGGACAATACAAATTTCTTCTTTCAAAGTTGCCGACGTGGTATCTAACACATGAACTATGTCAAAGAAACGCTCTTTTATAAAACCATATTTATCAACAAATCTCAAAACAATTGCCATTTGCTCTCTTTTCGATTCATCTTCAGATTCATTAACTAGAATGCAAAAATTCCCATCATTAATCTCCTCACGAATGAATCTTTGTATCTTATCAGAGAAAATACTAAGAATCTGCTTTTGAATCCCATGGGAATGATAGGAAGCATTTTGAGGAGCATTTTCCAAAACCACTGCTGCCACATCCTCATTATAAGAAGCCAAGAGCTTTATCAACTCAATAACATTCCCTCGGTTGTTAGATTCGTGGCGTTCATCACGACCTCTGAAAGCGCAGGCTTGGAATGTTAACCATTTAATCACATCTATCGAGGTCTTCAATCGCAAACGATTTCTAGCAATTTGTATGGAAGTTTGTTTTTCAATAATTGCCTCAATATGTTGCGCTTGATTTGTTAAATCACAATAGCATTTGATAGCAACTCTATGCGATGAGTTAGGATCCTTACCCATATGCTATAACAAAGGACAATTCTTCCCTTCATTGACTTTCTTCCAAGAAGAAAATCCCTCGACTGTAAAAGCACTAGATCCAGGGCGTCCAATTGGCTTAGTAAAAAGAAAACATGGCAGGCAAAATGCACGATTTTTTGTTGGAGAGTATTCCAACCAATCCGGAAATAACTTGTACCAAGAATCTAAAAAACGACGCCCATTCTTATCAGTTTCAAAAGGTTGATTGTTCGGAGCCTTGGGTTGATATGGCCCGGATTTGATATAAGCACGTCTAATCTCATCACGTTCAGATACCGGGTAATCCTATATTTGTTGACACAACCCCAGATCCCTCACCAAAAAAGATGTATCAACATCTTTAGATTCGACTCTTGGAAGTTTAGAAGGACGTTGTTCCAGAGGAGTTGAAGTTTCAACATTATTGGTGGAACTTTGAACGATATTTTCAGAACCTCTTTTCTTAAAGAAGAAATCAATTTTTTTGTTCGCCATGATTAACTTAACAATTGTACCTGAATCACAAACTAGCAGACAATTGGACCACCCATATTCAAACTTCAATCAACAGACATAAATATGAAAACAATCACCTCAAATAAGCCCATTAATTCTTAGACATAAATAATACTTGTATTTGAATAAAAAACTAACAGACAATTGGGGCACCCATTTTCAAATTTACAAAATACCCTACTGAAGAAAAAAAAGAAAACATATTGCAAAAATCCCAATTAATCTCAGACATAAATTATTGAAACTTTAACCAACAAAGACAGAAATATGAGTATAATATAAGCTCAATCCATCACTATCTCACAATTGAGCCAACTGTATGCAAATTTATTTAATACCCTTCCCTCTAAGCATCCAAAATCAACAAATTAAAGCAAACCCATATATGATATAACTTTAATCCCAAAAAAGCCACAAAGATCAACGATGAAAATATTAAAGTTGAGAGCATATTTATGTGATTACCTTCTCGAGGAGTCAGGACAAGGGCTAGGTGTTGCACAGTTGCACTCCGTAACCGTATCGCTCGTCTCTCTTTATGCTGCCTCTCCAGTTGTTTTGTTTACTTTATTTTAATCTTAGTGCTTCTTTAAAGCTTCCCCAGCAAGTCTTAGCTTATATATATATATATATTCAAAAGTTTCATATTTTACACTTTGACCCACTAAAGTGTCTAAAATTTTGCTTTTATTTTGACCTAATTTAAAAAATACATGTACATGAAATTTAAAATAGATTATTATATATGTTAAATAATTCAAAAAAACAAAAATTCCAAATAGTTTAAAAAATTGGGGGGGCTACTCTATATAATTTTGAAATTATCTAAAAAAAATTTGGGGGTGCGAGCTCCTATAATTTTAAATTATTTTAAAATTTCTAGTATAATATATGATATTTTTCAAATTTTTGGGGGTGTGGCCGCCCCCCCCCAGATCCATCCTTGATTCCAGTTGCATATACGCGCTCTATGCGTGGAGGAAGGAATAAGGCGACTGATCCGCGCGTGATAATGACGTCAACGCCACGCCAGCGACACGTCGCTGACACGTCATCGACACGTGTCTGCCACGTCAGTGACACGTATCTGCCACTTGTCGGGTTTACCCGACCTAGAGACGGAGAAGTTATTTGGTGCTACGCGGCTACAGTACATCTGCAGATCTGAACCATTGAACATATTTTGGCTAGATCTAGGCCATTTGAAGTCCGATTTTAGTGATCCAATAGTGGTTTCCAACTATTTAGAGTATTCCAGAGCGATCAGAGTTTCTGTAAAAAGTAAGAAGACGATGGAGGAATTTACATCAATTTCAAGATCTATGATCAAGTTGAATCCTTCCAATTATGCAATTTGGAAGTCGTGGATGGAAGACATCCTATATTATAAAGGCTTGTTTGACCCTATTGCTCTAAAAGGGGTTAAACCGGAGGAAGTGAAGGATAAAGACTAGATAAAGATGAACCGAAAGACTGTCAGTTGTATCAGACAATGGATAGTCCACAGTGTGTTCTACCATGTCGCCCATGAGACAGATGCATATATCCTTTGGACAATGTTAGAAGGAATGTACTAGTCAAAGACCACCCAGAACAAAGCCTTAGTACTGCAAAGGCTTGTAAATCTGAAGTTGAAGAATGGTGTGTCTGTCGCCGAGCATACCGGTGAATTCAAGAATCACGTGAATCAACTTGCAACCGTCAAGATGCCATTGGACGATGAAATGCAAGCCATTCTATTGCTCAGCTCTTTATCGGACAATTGGGAGACGTTGGTGGTTTCTCTCAGCAACTCTGCACCAGAGGGGAAGCTGACCATGAGCATGGTCACAGACGCCATGTACAATGAAGAGACAAGGAGGAAAGACATGGGAGATAATCAGTCTTATGCTCTTGTCACAGAAGATAGAGGTAGAGACAAAGGTAAAGGAAGAGGTAGATGAAGAAACAAGAGTAGAGGTAGATGGAACAACATGAGTAAATCCAAAGACAGTAAAAGTCAAGGTAACTCTAGCTTCACTTGCTTTCACTGTGGCCAGGAGGGTCATATAAAGAGGAACTGTCCAAGCCGAAAAGATAAAGGCCAAAGTAGTAAGTCAAAGGGAGATAAGAACATGACAGCCACAACAACTATTGAAATACTTCTTGCAGTTGGTGAAGAGGAGGATTGCGTTCACGTGGCTGACCACCGCTATACAGAGTGGGTGATAGACACAGCTGTATCCTATCACGCCACTTTCCACAGAGAACTCTTCAGTTTGTACAACGTTGGAGATTTTGGCACTGTTTGAATGGGAAATTCTAGCTATTCCAAGATTGTGGGGATTGGAGACATTAGTATTCAGACTAATGTCGGACACAAGCTAGTTTTTAAAGATGTGAGGCACGTTCCAGATTTGCGCCTCAATCTTATCTCCGGAAGCGCCCTAGACCGGCAGGGCTATACAAGTATATTCGGAAATGGTCGTTGGAAGCTGACAAGAGGAGCTTTGACAATCGCAAGAGGAGAGATATCTTCAATACTGTACAAGACTCAAACGGAGATTTGTCTGGAAAGTTTTGATGCAGTAGAAGACAAGGAGTCACCAGACTTATGGCACAGAAGACTGGCTCATATGAATGAGAAGGGATTGCATCTGTTGGCAAAGCAATCCAAGATACCCTTATCCAAAGGGAGTGCCTTGAAGCCGTGTGATCATTGCCTTTATGGCAAGCAGCATTGAGTATTATTCAGTTCAACGAGCAAAAGGAAAACAAAAGTGCTCAATATGGTATACTCGGAAGTTTGTGGCCCAATTGAAGTGGAGTCACTTGGCGGAGGCAAGTATTTTATGACCTTCATTGATGATGCATCCAGGAAGTTGTGGGTGTATTTCTTGAAGACGAAGGATGAGGTATTCCAGCACTTTCAAGAGTTCCATGCAATGGTGGAAAGAGAGACCGCGAAGAAGTTGAAGTGTCTTCGCACAGACAATAGTGGTGAGTACACTTCTAATGCTTTTGAAGCATATTATGCCAGCAAAGGTATTCGGCATGAGACAATAGTTCTCGGTACCCCACAACACAATGGTGTGGCAGAAAGGATGAACTGTATTATTATTGAAAGAGGCAGATACATGCTCAGAACGGAAAAGTTGCCAAAGTCATTCTAGGCCAAAGCCGCCCGTACATCCTGTTATCTCATCAACAGGTCACCTTCAGTCCCATTGAATTTTGCGATACCTGAGGAAGTCTGGTCCAGAAGAAAGATATCATATTCTCACTTGAGAGTCTTTGGGTGTAAGGCGTTCGCACACATCTCCAAGGAAAACAGACAAAAGCTTGATGACAAGTCCACTCTATGTATATTTGTGGGCTATTCAGATACAACATTTGGGTGTAAGTTGTGGGACCCAATGAACAAGAAGATGTTCAGGAGTAGAGATGTTGTGTTTTAGGAAGACCAGACAGTAGCAAATTTTGAAAAGTCTGCAAAGTTTAGAGATGTCATCACTCTAGACTTGTTTCCATCTCCCGAGCCATCACAAAATGCTAGATGTGATGATGTGCAACAAGAAATGCCAGAGTTGCAGGATCCTATGCCAGAAATTGAGGATCAAAAGGAAAGAGATGAAAACCCGGATGAAGAGGGTGTTGAGCAGAGGGAGCAACCCCCTCAACCAGAGGCAACTAGGCCTCAGTTGCGGAGATTTAGAAGAGCTGCCGTGCCATCAACCAAATATCTCGCTTCTCAGTATATTCTGATTACTGATGAGGGGGAGCCTGAGAGTTTTTCGGAAGTAAAGAGTCATACAGAGAAAGATTATTGGATATAAGCCATGAAGGAGGAGATGAGTTCTTTACAGAAGAACCACACTCATGAGCTTGTTTCACTTCCAAAGGGCAGAAAGGCATTGAAAAACAAATGGGTGTACAAATTGAAGAAAGATGGCAATGGTAAAATATTGCAGCATAAAGCTCGCTTGGTGGTCAAAGGTTTTGGGCAGAAGAAGGGAATTGATTTTGATAAGAACTTTTCTCCAGTTGTGAAGATGACTTCCATTCGCATAGCTCTGGGATTAGCAGCTCGCTTGAATCTGGAGGTAGAAAAGATGGATATCAAGACTGCCTTTCTATATGGTGATTTGGAGGAAGAGATCTATATAGAGTAACCAGAAGGATTTGAAGTTAAAGGGAAGCAAAATCTAGTTTACAAACTGAAGAAGAGTCTCTATGGCCTGAAGCAGGCACTGAGACAATGGTACAAGAAGTTTGATTCATTCATGGTGGATCATGAGTACACAAGAATAGTAGCAGACCAATGTGTATATTTCTGAAGGTTTTCAGATGTAAACTTCATCGTGCTACTGTTGTATGCCAATGATATGCTGATCATCGGACATGATATTGCTATGATCAACAAGTTGAAAAAGGACTTGTCGCAGTATTTTGACACGAAGAATTTAGGCCTAGCACAACAGATTTTGGGCATGAAGATTGTTTGTGACAGGAAAGCCAAGAAGATATGGCTGTCATAGGAGAAATATGTTGAACGGGTGATTGAAAGGTTCAACATGAAAGATGCCAAGCCAGTCAACACCACTGGCCAACCATTTCAAGGTGACAAAGCGTTGTGTCCCACGACCAGCTCTAAAAGGAAGAAATGGAGACAATCCCTTATTCTTCCGCAGTAGGAAGTTTGATGTATGCAATGGTGTGTACTCGGCCAGATATAGCTCACGCAGTTGGCGTTGTGAGCAGATTCCTCGCCAATCCAGGAAAAGAGCATTGAGAGGCAGTCAAATGGATTCTTCGGTACTCGAAGGGAACTTCAAAGATGTGTCTATGTTTTGGGGGAGCTGAACCAATTTTGGAGAGTTTTACAGATGCCGATATGGCTGGTGATCTTGATGGTAGAAAGTCTACATCAAGATTTCTATTCACCTTTGCAGGAGGAGTTGTTTCATGGCAGTCCAAACTACAAAAGTGTGTTGCTTTATCTACAACAGAGGCAGAGTACATTGCTGCCACAGATGCTGGAAAGGAAATGTTGTGGTTAAAGCGGTTTCTCCAAAAATTGGGTCTACAGTAGGAAGAGTACAAGGTACATTGTGATAATCAGAGTGTAACTGATCTGAACAAGAATTCCTGTACCATTTCCGTACAAAGCATATTGATGTCCGGTATCATTGGATACGAGAAGTGATGGAAAAGCAGTTGATGAAACTGGTGAAGATTCACACGAACAAGAATCCTTCTGACATGATGATCAAGGTTGTCACCAGAGACAAACTGGAAGTTTGCAAGTGTTGGAAAAAATGATTTTTGGGGACTTTAATTTAATATTAAAGTGTGGTGACTTTAATTAAATATTAAAGTGGGTCCTAACCATTTTTGTGTTGGGTCCAAGTTTGCCAAAAACCATTGGGTTTTGAATAAGAAATTGCTTCATGATGTTAGATTCATGAAAAGGATTTTAAAGAGTATTTAAATCTTTTTTCTTGGCTAAAGGGTATGAATCCTTTGGGCATCCATACTTTTCATTTTGTGGAAAGGGGCTATGGATGCTTGGTGTTTTAATGACTAGCCTTAAAGGCTGGAGGCTCTTCCTCTCTCCCCTATACATGTATAAATTGAGACCCTCCTGTCAAGTTTCAATATAGAAATTTTTGCTTCCATTTTACAAGTCAGTTTGCCAGAAAGTTCCTATTGTGAGAGAGTGCTGCCATTGTTTTGTTCGCTAAGCTAGACAGATAGTGCTTCTGCCGTAGCTGGTTTTGACCGTCGTAACCTGGGAGACAGACGCCGGGTTTCCTCAAGCACTCGACCCGTGAGGCGGCGAAATCTGTTTTAAGGAAACTGCTTCCGTGTAGGCTTCGGTTTCGTCTCTTTACCCTTTTATTGTTTTGTGTATTTCTGTTGAAATTTAGTTGTAATTATCAGCATATGTTCTTGGTATATAATTTGTTTTCTTCATAAATCTATTTATTTAATTTCACAATTTTAAACAACAAGCTTAAAACAGATTTAATTTCATAATTTAAACAACAAGCTTAAAACAGATTTTTATATATATTTTCTATGAAATTGATCGAATAGATTTATATAGACTATTAGGTTAGCTTTGTATAATGTTATTCTCTAATTGCTTAGTTTAATTAGAATGCTCTATCATAATTTGCATACTTAATTGTATTAGTATGATCTTGTTTTATGCGTATGGTTCATCATTCCCCTACCATGAATTGCATGAATTTTAAGGTTATAAAATATAATTTATGGATGTTGTAATTTTGACATGCTAATTCTATTCTAGTTTTAATTTGTTACATGCTTATTATTTTCTAGACTAGATTACATAATTTAATGTATTTTGGAGTTATAGAGTTTTTATGAATTGTGTACATGATTAATTTGAATTTAATTAGGTGCATTAATGTGAATTATTTAATTAGGTGCATTAATCTAAATTATCTAATTAGGTGCATTTATCCGAATTATTTAATTGGGTGCATTAACTTTGAATTTGACTTATCTATTTGGAGTTATTAGTTTAAATGTTTATTATGAATTAATTTCATTCATGACTCATGAGTATTGAACTTTATTTTAAAGTTTTAATTTAATTGGCATTTTAATTCATTGGTTAATTTTATAAATAGTTGGCTAGATGGTTTCATTTTATTTTTTAAATATTTTTTAGATTATTTGTTTGTATTTTGTTGTGGTTTGCTACTAACTTTCTTTGTAGGGATACCAATGCGGAAAACAAATATAAAACCAAATGAATAGTATTTGGGATGTAAAAACAAAAATGTTTGGACTACTAACGTTTGTGTTGAATAGGAATACCTAAACGTGGAAAGGCTTTTGGATTGGCTATTTTATTTAAATGTTTGAAGCATGTTTGCTTGAGATTTAGTTGGTTTGTTTACCAATTTGTAGTAGCAAGTTTTATTTGTTTGTTTTGTTAGAAGCATTTTACATGCGTGTAATTGTTATAACAATTTTTAAATTGCTTGTAAGTTTGGAACTTGATTTGGTTTTCTGTGATAAAAACCAAAGTGTTTAGCTTTGGCTAAGGTGTAGTTCTTATTTGTTCAGAAATGACAACTAAGACAGATTTAGTTTCAAACTTTTGGAGTTTGAGAAAGTCTTTGGGTTTAATCATTTTATTCCCAAAGTGTTAGAAAACCGTGTTTGGAGAAACTCTTTGGTTATAATCTGATTATGTCCAAAGTGTTTTGGTTTTGAGAAAGGAAACGAAAGTTTAGCATTAGCTAAAATATTTCTGATTTTATTCAGAAATAATGGGCTTAGTTCCGGGAGTACCGGTTAACTTTCATGGGCTTAGTTCCGGGAGTACTGGTTAATTTTCATGGGCTCAATTCCGGGAGTACCGGTTAACTTTTATGAGTGGTATAATTCTGGTAGCAAATTTTATTTGCTTGGAAATCGGTTTGTTATAAGCTGGTTTATCCCTTGGAAATCTTAATTTTAAAATTGTTTCCTATGAACTAGGAGTCAACATGCTCTTGGATGTTTTGTCAAAAGGTTAACTGGGTTTTAAGTGGGACCGATGTGACCCCTCCAGTCTTCCTGGGAACTTTCTTGACCATGTTTGATTCTAGGTTTTGTGGTGAGACTAATTTTTGAATTAATTTTTCTTCTAAAGGATTTTCTAAGGGTTAAGTTTAATTTCTGGAAACACAGAAGTGATATTCTGGTGTAATTTTCAGAAATGGAAACTATCACTGATGCTGTTGCTGCTGCTAATGTTGGTGGGGATTTGAACCCCGGGGCAACTAGATTGCCAACCCCTACTGCTGTGACCTCTGTGGTCCACCCTGGTGTTACTCCGGCTGTTGTAGGAGGACCGCTTAGTCACCATGAGCGTCCAGAAAAATTTGCTAGGGAAAACTTTAAGAGATGGCAGTAAAAGATGCTGTTTTACTTGACCACGCTAAACCTTGCCAAGGTTCTGAGTGAGGATCCTCCAGCTGTGGCAGAGAATGAGCCTGACAGGCAGAAAGTCATGGCGCTTGACACATGGAAGCAGACAGACTATCTTTGCCGGAACTATGTGTTCAACAGCTTGGCAGACTCACTCTATAGTGTGTTTTGTTCCAAGAGCTCAGCAAAAGAATTATGGGAATCTCTGGACAAAAAGTACAGGACTGAGGATGCCGGGGCAAAGAAATTTGTGGTTGGCCGTTTCCTTGATTTTAAAATGGTAGATTCTAAAACTGTGATAAGCCAAGTCCAGGAGTTCCAAGTGATCTTGCATGATATTCATGCTGAGGGGATGCCTTTGAACAAGTCATTCCAAGTTGCTGTGATCATTGAGAAACTTCCCAATGGTTGGAAGAATTTCAAGAATTACTTGAAGCACAAGCGCAAGGAAATGTCTGTTGAAGAGCTGGTTGTCCGACTCCGGATTAAGGAGGATAATAGAAAGAAAGGAGGGAGAACCTCCTTAGTAAAGGCCAATGTCGTTGAGCATGGCAAATCTTCTGGGATAAGGAAGAAGCCCCCTGTGAACAAGAGCTCTAAGCTGGGGCCAAGGGGTGGTGTTGCAAAGAAGTCGGCTTACAAGCCGCAGGAACCTAGTTATCGGTTCTTTGGGAAGTGTTATAACTGTGGTAATGAGGGGCATCGGGCTAGTGACTGCCGCAAGCAGAAGAAGCCATACAAGACCAAACCTCGTGCTCATATGGCAGACTTACAAGAGCACTCCCATGAGGAGGATGATATGCACATGTCTGCCGTTGTCTCTGAGGTGAATCTGGTGGGTTCAAACCCAAGAGAATGGTGGATTGATACTGGGGCTACACGCCACATCTGCTCCGAGCAGAAGCTGTTTACAACTTTCGAACCAGTTACAACCGGTGAGAAGTTGTTTATGGGAAACTCTGCTACCTCGATTGTTGAGGGGAAAGGAAAGGTGGTCCTGAAGTTGACGTCAGGAAAGGAGCTGACCTTGAACGAAGTCCTGTATGTTCCGGACATTCGTAAGAATCTTGTCTCAAGGACTCTTCTCAGTAAACATGTTTTCGCATGGTTTTTGAGTCTGACAAGGTCGTTCTGACGAAGCACAAGTGTGAAACTTGTGTTGAAGCGAAGTGGACAAGACCCCGTATGAGTTATGGAAAGGCGTTAAGTCTTCTTATAAATTCTTACAAATGTGGGGGTGTCTTGCTATTAGTGGCGATTCCTATACCCTAATGGGTTAGGATAGGCCCGAAATCCGTGGATTGTATATTCATTGGTTATGCACATAATAGTAGTGCATATCGGTTTCTTGTACATAAGTCTGAAACTTCAGACATTCACAGGAATACCGTCATGGAGTTAAGGAATGCATGTTTCTTTGAAGACATTTTTCCTTGCCGAACCTAAGAAGGGGTTCTAAGGTTTTGGAGCAATTTGATGAGCTTACTAGTGATGATGATCATTTTGATGATCAAATTGAGGTTTTAGATGAGCCCAGAAGGAGTAAAAGGGCTAGGACATCCAAATCTTTTGGTCCAGACTTCTTGACTTATATGGTTGAGAACGAACCTCAAACTTTTCACGAAGCTGTGACTTCTCCTGAGAGTCCTTTATGGAAAGAAGCGATCAAAAGTGAGATTGACTCCATTTTACAGAACCACACCTGGGAGTTGGTAGATTTACCTCCAGGTTGTAAGCCTTTAGGCTGCAAATGGATTTTTAAACGAAAGATGAAGGCCGATGGGTCTATTGACAAGTATAAGGCGAGGCTCGTTATCAAAGGGTATAGGCAACGAGAAGGCCTGGATTACTTTGATACGTACTCACCTGTAACTAGGATAACATCCATTCGCATAGTGATTGCGATAGCAGCTTTGCGCAATCTTAAGATACACCAGATGGATGTAAAGACAGCTTTCTTAAATGGGGATTTGAATGAAGAAATCTACATGGAGCAACCTGAAGGGTTTTCAGCTCCAGGACAAAGCAAGAAAGTCTGTAAACTTGTCAAATCTTTGTATGGTTTGAAGCAAGTGCCTAAACAATGGCATGAGAAGTTTGACAATGTAATGTTGTCAAATGGGTTTCGAATCAACGAATGTGACAAGTGTATTTATGTCAAAGACACTGACAGAGGTTATGTCATTTTGTGTCTATATGTTGATGATATGCTCATTATAGGTAGTACGATGAAATGATCAAAACTACCAAGAAGTTGCTAAACTCTAAATTTGACATGAAGGATATGGGCATTGCAGATGTTATTCTAGGAATTAAGATTACCAGAATCTCTGGCGGAATTGTACTTTCTCAGTCTCATTATGTTGATAAGATACTTGAGAAGTTTAGTGGATCAGATACGAGTGTGTCATCGACACCTGTAGACTTAAGTCTACACTTTACCAAGAATAATAAAGAGAGTGTCTCTCAGTTAGAATATTCTCGGGTAATTGAAAGTTTAATGTATCTGATGAGTTGTACTAGGCCAGATATAGCTTACTCGGTTAGCAGGCTTAGTAGATACACAAGTAATCCTGATGCTTCTCATTGGAAGGGCATTGTGCGGGTGTTAAGGTATTTACGTTACACTCGGGATTATGGGCTGCATTATACTCGATATCCAGCGGTGCTTGAAGGATATAGTGACGCGAATTGGATATCAGATATAAAGGACTCAAAGTCCACTAGTGGATATGTGTTCACTCTTGGTGGGGCAGCCGTGTCTTGGAAATCTTCCAAGCAAACGTGTATATCT
Organism: Camellia granthamiana; assembly: GCA_036172215.1. Classification (NCBI taxonomy): domain Eukaryota; kingdom Viridiplantae; phylum Streptophyta; class Magnoliopsida; order Ericales; family Theaceae; genus Camellia; species Camellia granthamiana. The sequence continues at coordinate 67,093,187 of CM069905.1, forward strand.
AGATCAACGATGGAATCAGAGTTTATTGCTTTGGATAAAGCAACGGAAGAAGCAGAATGGCTTCGCCATTTCATTGAAGATATTCCACGTTGGTCTAAACCTGTGCCAGCTATTTGTATTCATTGTGATTGTCAATCTGCAATTGGTAGGGCACAGAGTAATATGTATAATGGAAAGTCTAGACATATCCGTCGTAGACATAATTCCATACGACAACTACTCTCGAATGGAGTTGTCTCTTTAGACTATGTCAAGTCTAAGGACAACATTGCGGATCCGCTAACCAAAGGGTTAAGTCGAGTGTTAGTCGAAACGTCGTCAAAAGGAATGGGGTTAAGGCCTTTGGAAGTTACCGGAATGGAAACCCAACCTAGTTGACTGGAGATCCCAAGATCTAGGTTCAATGGGACAACCTAATTGCGTGTAACGGTGATATGTCACTGAGGAGGTTAAACCTCCAGCCATTCCTTCTATCAGTGATACCTGCAAGTGTAGAGGATAAGCTGAGCTTTTAATGACTCTTATGTATTAAGCTGTTGAGCTAAGTATTGCAGGATACTTTAGTAGAGTCACCTATGTGAGTTTGAAGTGGGGCCGCTTCTAGAAGAATTGGGCAGGCCAAGATTCTTTGAAACCACTCGCTGAACCAGGCTAGTGTCCAGGGCCACACAGGGCACACCAGTGAGAACATAATGGTGGTAGGAGTAATTCCCGTGTGAGATCTATTGTCTCAGTTTACACAAACGGCAGAGCAGTTCAAGATGTCTTATTCACCGATCAGCCAGTAAACTCGATAGGTTTTCACTGGGAGAGGTTCAAAGCCAAAAGCTACCTTCTCTGATGTCGGGGTTAGTCCGTTGTACTCTCTCTCAGAGTCTTTATTGTTGAACGATGTCCGTTTGTTGAGTCATTCGGTCAATTTTTATTCATGTGGGGGATTGTTGGAAAAAATGATTTTTGGGGACTTTAATTTAATATTAAAGTGTGGTGACTTTAATTAAATATTAAAGTGGGTCCTAACCATTTTTGTGTTGGGTCCAAGTGAGCCAAAAACCATTGGGTTTTGAATAAGAAATTGCTTCATGATGTTAGATTCATGAAAAGGATTTTAAAGAGTATTTAAATCTTTTTTCTTGGCTAAAAGGTATGAATCCTTTGGGCATCCATACTTTTCATTTTGTGGAAAGGGGCTATGGATGCTTGGTGTTTTAATGACTAGCCTTAAAGGCTGGAGGCTCTTCCTCTCTCCCCTATACATGTATAAATTGAGACCCTCCTGTCAAGTTTCAATATAGAAATTTTTGCTTCCATTTTACAAGTCAGTTTGCCAGAAAGTTCCTATTGTGAGAGAGTACTGCCATTGTTTTGTTCGCTAAGCTAGACAGATAGTGCTTCTGCCGTAGCTGGTTTTGACCGTCGTATCTTGGGAGACAGACGCCGGGTTTCCTCAAGCACTCGACCCGTGAGGCGGCGAAATCTGTTTTAAGGAAACTGCTTCCGTGCAGGCTTCGGTTTCGCCTCTTTACCCTTTTATTGTTTTGTGTATTTCTGTTGAAATTTAGTTGTAATTATCAGCATATGTTCTTTGTATATAATTTGTTTTCTTCATAAATCTATTTATTTAATTTCACAATTTTAAACAACAGCAAGAATCTGACCGGGATGGACTTTAAGTAAAGAAGTCAATTATCCATATGGGCGTGGAGGGAGAGAATTATAAGCAGCTTTAGCCCACATGGAGTAGTAGTTGGAGGTTAGCTGGTTTGCTCCAAGCCAAGAAGTAGGAGGGGAGATGGCAGGTGGCAGCCAGCCTAATAACTCCCCTTCCTTGACTTTGTTTCCTTCTCTTTTCTATATAAATTGAGGTGAGGAGAAAGGGGAACATAATACACAGATAGAGGCAACAAACACAGAGTATACAATCTGTGTAAGAGAGTGAGAGTGCTATAGAGAGAGAGTGAGGTGTGAATATTGTAAACTCCCTCCAAGATAATTCTATAGTGATATCTCTCCCGTAGACGTAGGCTATTGTCAAACCACGTAAATCTCTTGTGTTATTGTGTGTGATTGATTTCTGGTGTACCTTAATCCTAACATAAATTAAACCACATCATGGATTACTAAACAAAATTTCTCTATCTATTTGTTTCAAAATACTCACAGCTATTAAATCATGTTTCAAAATTCTTGTAATTTAAGATTTTCATATAATCTAACAGCTGTGTTTGTTTTGAAATAAAAGACAGATTTTGAAACAGACATACCACTCTTATCTTTTTATTATCTATTAATAAACTAAAAGGGTCTAGTGCAATGATTTTAGATATTTGTTTATTTGAGTAAATCCATATTTGCAAATAAAATTTCCATATATATAATTTATAGTACTTTAATTTCAAACCACGACACTTAATTTATAATTTTAAAAATACTAATGTCACATCACTTTCGTTGAGTTTTTGTATAAAAATTTTATTTGCGTATCATTTTTCAGTTATAAATTTTTCATCTCTCAAATAAACATTTGAATCTTTTTATTTTTTATTTTTTATTTTTCAGTGGGGACGTGGATGCAGTGGTTCCGGTGACAGGCACTCGATATTCCATAGATGCCTTAAACCTTAAAGTAATCAAACCTTGGAATCCTTGGTCAGATGATAATGGACAAGTAAGTTTCTGGGCTTGTATTTTTTGTTCACACACACTTCACACTTTTTTTGAGCTAGCTTTAGAAACTAATGCTATACAAATACAAAAAAAATTGTTCATAAAATTAATATGGAATATTATTTTTAAAAAATTGACACTGTCACATTATTATAATCTTAAATTTTGCTAAAAATTTATGTAAAAATATTATTTTTTTTACTTTTTATGATATGTTTAAGTTTATGGTTTGAAGGAGAGAGATTAGAACCATTGATCTCTTATTGAGGTGCAATGACTTTGGCCAACTAATCTAGTGCTAGTTGGTTTTATTTGTTATAGTTGGGTTTATTTTCTAATAATTTAGAAAAATGCTATGAACCTTATCTTACAAATCTTGAATGTATCTCGAATGAGAGTTGTGTGGTTGTGATTGAATTTGTTTAGCGTGAGATCCATATAGTTGATTTACCATTGTTGAGGTGCAATGACTCTATTTGCACTTCTACCTTTGTTTTCAGATTTTTTTAAACTTACATCAATTTTATCCGTTTCAACTAGAAGTTTATAAAAAGTTAAAAATAAAAAATAAAAGGGACCGCGGTGGGGGGGGGGGGGGGGGGGTGGTTTGTTGAAGCGGGGCTCTCAATACTATTATCCTTTATATTTTACCATACTCGATTTGAGGATTCTATTTCAAGTTCACGATTATAATTCAAACTGTTCATATTATAAATCTCATAACAAAAATAATCTGTACAAAAAAGAAGCTTTAATGGATATCACTACACTTAAATAAATTATATTTTATTTTTTAAAAATGGACAAGAACTATGAGCTTAAACTATAAAACAAAATGTGATTTGTTTATTGATTCATTGATATCCAATGAAATTAATTTTTTGCACACAAAATTTACTGTGATATTTACTAGATGAACAGTTTGGATTATCATTGTGGGTTTGGAATGAAACTCATAAAATATTGTCCATGGGGGATAGTAGTATAGAGAGAAGCCATTCATCGATATCCGATAAATTTAATTTTTTGCACAAATGATTTTTATTACAAGATTTATAAGATGAATCGTTTGAATTATTGTTGTGGGCTTGAAATGACGCCATAAATAGAGTATGGAGGATAGTGGTATGGAGATGAGTCATTCTCGTGTTGTCACAACACCCATGTTGTGATGGCTCATCGAATTTATCCTAAAATTATTTTGATGATCTGAATTATTTATATTTTAGATTTCATCGAGTATATCATCCATATGAAAAATGAGGTTAATTAGACGTGTATAACCCGATGATTGGGCTCTAATTGTTTTGTAAAAATTTATCAAAAATCATGCTAACTGTTTATTTTATTTAAACATAAATGTGATCTTGTTTTGAGATTATATATGTTCAATTAACTTGATTTTTTTTCATGAATGATTTACTCGATGAACCTTATAATAAGACCGGTTCGGATCATTAACATATATTCAAGACACACACCCGGTCTCGAAGCATGGGTGTTATGCCTACCCGTGCTTGTTTTTGGGAAAATTGGTGACTTATAGGGTGTTATTATTTTTCTTGATTCATATAATTGTGTTATTTCATCAGCAATTTTTAGGTCAATTGGTGACTTAACAGGTTTAATATCATTTTCTTGATTCATATATTTATGTTACTTTTTATTTTTTATTTCGTAATTAATGTGGGTAAGTGGTGCAGGTGGGAGGATATAAAGTAGTTTATGAAGGATTAACTTTCACAACGGTTAGAGGTGCTGGTCATCAAGTCCCACAATTTCAGCCTCGCAGAGCTTTGGCCTTACTTAAGATGTTTATTACTGGAAACTATTAATGCTCTGAACCTCCTTTAAACTAAGCTAAATTTGCTTGTGATCAAGTCAAAATAAGTTCCAAATATTTCTACAGATTACAATTTTGAAATTGTAAGATTGAAATGTTCAATTTGAAGTAATGTCATTTCCTCATATATGTTAGAACCTAGCGGTTTTCTGTGTAAATGTGTGTGTAATTTAATTATATAAAATAAATAACAGAATGAAATAATTCATAAAATAATTTAATAAATTAAAATATGAATTTAATCCTTCTAAAAAATAATTTAATAAATTAAAATCTGAATTTAATACTTACAGCGCGTACAAATAGATAACTTTAAGTCGATGTTTGTTTTGGATATAATCTGCTTAAAGTAGATTTCACACTCGCTCTGGTATTTCGAGATTTACCGCTGTCTGTTTCCTAGGATGCAATGACTAATCTTGAAATTGTAGCACTACAATTTAAAGCCTGACGAGATAAATCAGTGTTGTAATTCTCTCTTTCTTACAAACTCTTTCTAATATCTAACTTGCAGAAATTACGTAGAACAAATGATAGCGAAAATAGGAAAAGGAAGAAACGAAAATGAAAGAAATCTGAAAATGATTGAATAAGGATTTGAGGAAATGGAGCAGGTTATTATAGCCTCAAAAGTGCCAGTTTGGAATGGCCGGAAAAGGCAACCGGTCGACATGGTAGCGACCGAAAAATTTAAATTTGAATTTAAATTTTAGCACAAAATGAATTTGAAATACAAAATTCATGCAAAAAAAAAAAAAAATAAATAAATAAAAAAAAAAAAAAAAAAATTGAACCTAACCTTGGCTCAACCGGCTGCGCATGTATGTGGTCAATTTGGATTCAAACCATTTTTGTTCATAACTCATCTCAGACAAGATATGTCTCACTTCTTTTTGTATTTACTTTCTAAAATTTTAAAATTTTTAAATCTTACGTTTATGCTAAAAAATTATATTTAATTTTGTAATTGATTTCAAGGTAGGTAATGTTAGAAATGGTTGGGAAAAATTCTGAAAAACAGAATTTTTTTTCCTAACTTTGGTCTATTATTTAAGAGGGACCCGTGCGCCAAATTTGGCGGGTTTAAGTAGTAACGCGTTCTATGCCGCGTTGTGATTCACGTGGTATATTTGGTTGCTCAAAACCATTATCGAGTGAATGGGAAATTGAAGCCAAAGTGTGCTCCATGAAAATAGAGTTTTGGTGGAAAATCCTTAAACGTTTGAAAAATAGCTTGTCCCACATTGATTTTGTGAGAAGTTTTGAGTGGGTTTATAAGACATGTGATTGGAACTTGGGGTGTGCCCCAAGGAGTACTCAAGTTTTGTAGAGAGGGAGGTTATATTGGATTCAAAAATCACCACACGCACGCCACCGTCCATCCGGGTGAGTGGGCTGGGCCTAGGTGTGAGGTTGGGCTTGTCCGGCCCAATGCTAATTTTTTTGGGCAAAAAACATTTGAATTTAATTTTATTTTTTGAAATAAAATCTGCCCAATAAATTCGAAATTAATTCCGAATATTTGTCCAAGTTAATTTCAAATTTTGAAATTCAAAACAATTTGCCCTCTGTCTAACAGATCCGAATCTGTTATAAACCCAGAACCGGTTTTGTTCAAAATTCAAACCCAAACAGATTCATATCTGTTTGAATTCAAGCCCAAACAGTACCAATTTCAAACCAACAGGTTCAGTACCTGTTCAATTCAAAATTAAAAGGTGCCACTACATCTATAAATAGACTAGTCCTCATTTGATGAATTCATTGAATATTTTCGTCCCTAATAATTCTGCTATTATTCGCTTCATATTGCTGTATTAGTTTTCTGTGAGAAAGAGTATATACACTTAGTGTGTTCGTCGTACGAATAAATTATAGTGCTGCATTTATTCGTTGATTGATCATTTTATCCTGGGAGATAGACGTCCGCATTCTGAAAGCACCGTGGAGATGATGACTCTGTCTTAAGGACACAGTGTCGAACATTGGACTTGATCAGAATATTATTCAAGAAATTAATCAAGTAAATTGATTATTTATTTTCTGTTTGTTTTTATTTATTTAAATCAGATTTTGATTTTGTTTTTGTAACAAAATAAAAATCTGTTTTTATTTTATTTTATTTTATTTTTTTGGTTTGATTTTTGTAATCAAATAATTTCTCTCATTTTCTTTTATTTCTTATATATTCTGTTTATTGTTAAGTACACAACATAATTTATTTTTTAAATACAGGTAAAAGAACGGGATGATCCCTGAACTTTTGGCAAGGAAAGAAAACTATACTTATTTGACATTGAGAGGGTAAATTATATTGGGCCGAGCTACGGTGGTGGGCCGTTTTATGGGCCGTGTTAAAGAGGCTTAAAAGATGGGCCATGGACGAGTGGTAGTCCGGTCCGAACTAAGAGGTTTGCCGCCGGAGTAAGTGGGCTTAGTTCGGTCTCCATTATTTTGGTTAGCTCGGTCACACTGTTTGGAACCGAGGTATGTTGACCCCGCTCTAGACCTGATCTTAGGTTAGCTCGACTTAATTCTTCTATGGATAGCTCGGCCTTTGCATATGAAACCGAGGTAGGAGAAAGGAAAAGGAAGAGCTGAGGTAACCGTTAGATCGGTCACGCTAGTTAGTCCAACATGGCAATGTTATTTCGGTCCTATGGTAGTTCGGCCATAATAAAACCATCTCACTTGGTTTAAGCAGTGAGGGGGGTGTTGAGAGATAAGCATTATCTTTCAAGAGTATGAAGCCTAGGAGGACTCTACATGGAGGAGTAAGAGTCCAACTAGGATTGTGCCACACGGAAACTATAAAAGCTCACAAACATCACCTATGGAGAGGTAACACAACTTTGATTCCCGAATACACAGAGCTTTTGTCTATTTGTCTAGTTTGCTGACTTAGGCATCGGAGAGGTTTCCGGCACACACCCGCCGGCCAGCTCACGTTTGTATTTTCAGGTAGTACAACGACGTCGTACGGAGGAGTGCAGACTTGATCAACAGGATTATACGAGAAGGTTTATTTCTTTCCCGTACAATTGGCGCCGTCTGTGGGAATTCAGACAAGAACAAAACCTCTTGATCAAGCTTTTCCTCTTAAGAATCGATGGCGCACAACGAAGATTTACCACAGTCCGCCATCGACGGACAAACACCAGAAGGGGGTGCGAGGCGCGAAGGTCTACCTCTCATCCCTCCTATGGCGGAGTTGGAGCCACAATAACAGAATCCCAGGAGGGATAGAAGGGGAAGAAGGCGGACTAACAGCCCTCGTCACTCTCGTTCACAGAGTCCAGAGAGACAACGGCGAAGAATTGATCCTCAAACTCTGGAGGACCGTGTGAAGGAGCAAGACGAACTAATACGACGGATGGCAGCAGACATGGAGTCCATGAAGCGTCAGATAAAGGGAAAAGAAGTGGCGACAGGAGAGGGGCGCAAAGGCAGGACGCCCCCTCGCCGCTCGGAAGATCGTAGTAGACATACCACGCCATCCCAAGCAGAGAGTAAAAGCCTTAGGACAGGCGACACTCAATCCAGAACCTCCAGAACTCGTCACTCTAGGACTGAGAGGACGAGATCTGAGAGGTCGTGCACTGAAGGAAGCATTTATTGGCCTTCACATACGCACCAAACAAGATCCAGACAGACGAGTTACCTAGATCATCCGACTTACGCACCGTGCTCGAAGAGAAGGCACGATGGAAGGAGGACGCCAGGGCACGCGATCCACATAGAGTTTCCGCCTACAGCGGTTAGCTCCTCGATCGCATGGAAGCGTCGAGGTTGGAATGCCAATACCGCGCCCTGTCTACGAACCGACGGACAAAGCATTAGCAAGGCTGCAGACTTCGCCGTTTGTTCCGGTAATTGAGAACGCGCCCTTACCTTCAGGCTTCCTTCATCCCAAATTTACTACATATGAGGGAAAGACGGACCCCCTATTCGCACCTGAGCCATTTTCGCCAGTCATGGCTGTATACCGCGAAACGAGGCTTTGATGTGCATCCTCTTCCCATCTAGCCTTGGCGATCTAGGCTTGACTTGGTTCGAAAAACTTCCTGAAGGCAGCATAGCCTCCTGGGCGCAATTGGCGGAAGCGTTTGTAACCAGGTTCAGAACAAACACTAAAATCCGGTGGAGATCGACCAACTACTCTCCATCGACATGGGTGACAAGGAGACCTTAAGGTCCTACAATAGTCGCTCCTGGGAGACCTTCAACCAGATTGGGGACTGCCCCACCAATCTCGCCATTGCACAGTACAAAAGAGCCTTCCAGTCGGCAACAGACTAAGGGACTCAATCACCATGACAACCCGCCCCTCACCATGGAAGCCTTGATGGAGAGAGTGCATCAGCACATCAGGGTGGAGGAGGATGGCGCACGTGCCAAAGCAAAATCTGGCACGACCACAGCACCAGAAAAGAAGGCCTCAGCAAAGGTCAACGCGGTAGATCGTCCGAACAAAACGGACGTGGCAGACGAGACAATAGAGAGGACCAGGATAAAAGATGGTTGAGAGTCCGCACTGCCATAACCACGGTCTTCAAAAAACCGATCTACCGAATTCTAAGTGAAATAAGAGATGAACCTTTCGTCAGATGGCCTGCAAAGCTAGGAGAGGCCCAGAAGGACTACGATGAGAGGTCGCGGTGCACCTTCCACAAAGAAAAGGGGCACCGCACTGAGAATTGCACGCCATTGCGACAACACTTGGAGGAGTTGGTGGCAGCAGGTCACCTGGATAAATACATTGAAGGAGGGGCGCAACCAGCCCCCCAGGACCATAATAACCCCAACGGAATGCCAATCGACGCCCCACCTCAAGGCGTGATCAATGTGATACATGGGGTCTTTGAACCTGAGCGTGTATGCGAGCTCAGAGGATCAATCAAAAAGGCTGAGCATTTAAGAGAGGTACTAAGTGCCCAACCTGCCATCAAGAGGGAAAGACAGAGGCCACGAACGTCATGTCCTTTTCGGATAAAGACTTGACAAGGATATATTGCCCTCACAATGATGCCTTGGTTGTCACTCTCCGAGTCAAGGATTTTGACGTCAAGTGGATTTTGATAGACCAAGGCAATTCATGTGAAATAATGTACTACGAAACATTCAAACAGTTGAAGTTACAAGACAAAGACTTGGCACCTGCCATATCTCCCTGATTGGATTCAACTCCATGCCAGAATGGCCCGTCGGCAAAATAATCCTCCCAGTCAAGGCAGGAAGCGTGACAAAGCAAGTGGAGTTCTGGGTATTGAAAGTCCCCTCCACTTATTACATCATCTTGGGCAGAACATGGCTGCATGCCATGCGATCGGTGGCGTCATCCTACCACCAAGTAATGCGGTTCCCCAACGACACTGGTGTAATTGAAGAGGTCTATGGAGATCAGATTATGTCCAAGCAATGCTTTGTCCACGGTGAATGGCAGCCGCGCTGCCAAATGATACGTTCATTCGGTGGAAGAACCTGAGAGCAATGAACTGTTCACAGATGTTGGCAAAGCAGCTAATCAGAAGGCGGTGGAAGACTTGGTAGAGGTAAGAATAGATGAAAAGAACCCGGATAAGTTCTTTTTGCTTGGATCGTCGTTGTCCAGCACTGAGAGATCAGAGGTCTTGGAATTTTTTACCTCTAACATCGAAGTGTTCGCCTGGACACCATACGACATGCCAGGCATTGATCCCAACTTCATCTGTCACCAACTCAATGTCCACCCATCTGCCAGTCCAGTCATTCAGCGAACTCACAGATCGGCACTCCACCACGCCGAGATAGTGGCGGAAGAAGTAGGAAACTTGCTGGAAGCAGGGGCAATCAGAGAAGTGCACTACCCAAGATGGATCTCCAACACAGTCGTAGTCCCCAAAAAGAATGGCAAGTGGCGTGTCTGCGTCGACTATAAAACAGTCAAACAAAGCATGCCCAAAAGACAGCTTTCCTCTGCCACGGATAGATCAACTGGTAGACCTAACGGCGGGCCACAACCGACTGAGCTTTTTGGATGCATACAGAGGCTACCATCAAATCGCCATGCATGAACCAGACCAGGAGGTCACGTCCTTTACAACTCCAAGAGAACTATACTGTTACAAGGTCATGCCCTTTGGCCTAAAAAACGTAGGGGCGACATTCCAACGAATGGTCACCAAGATGTTTGAAACCATTGTTAGGCAGAACAATGGAGGCTTACATCGAACGATATGGTGGTCAAGAGCAAAGATGAGAGTGACCATCTCAAGGACCTAGGTGTGATGTTGAGATCCTGAAGAAGCACAAGTTACGCCTCAACGCGTCGAAGTGTGCATTCGGAGTAGGATCTGGCAAATTTCCTGGGCTTCCTGGTGACCAACCGAGGTATCGAAGTAGACCCCTCCCAAATCAAAGCAATCCAGGAGTTGGAGAGGACCAAACTCAGTAAAAGAAGTGCAGCATCTCACCGGCATGGCAGCTGTGCTCAATCGGTTCATAAGTAGGTCGTCAGACAGACTACGAACCATTCTTTTCCATGCTCTAAAGGCCAAGTTTGAGTGGGACGACGAATGCGACCGAGCTCTGGAAAGCCTGAAGGAATACATGTCTTCTCCACACTACTTGTAACCCCAATTCCTGGAGAAGAACTCTTCTTGTACCTGGCAGTCTCACAGCACGCAATTAGCGCAGTGTTGGTCCGTGCAGAAGGAATCCAACACCTACCCATCTATTATGTCAGCAAGACATTACTGGGTGCCGAAACAAGGTACTTGCCACTAGAAAAACTGGCCCTAGCCTTGATGATGGCCTCAAGAAAGTTATCGCATTGCTTTCACGCCCAACACCATAGTGGTCCTCACACAGCCTTTCCATTGAAAGCTCTCTTTGAAAGGGCTAACTTCTCTGGGCGAGTCTTAAAGTGGGCAGTAGAGTTAGGGCAATATGACATCAAGTTCCAGCCCAGAACCGCAATAAAGGCACAAGCTTTGGCAGACTTCGTCGCAGAATTCACCCCAAGAAGTCACCACATCTGCCCAGTCGACCTAACTGAAACAACCGAACTAGGGATGGAAGTTGACGTCGGAATAACGCAACCCCTAGTACTAGTCACTCAGTCAGGTCCCAATGCAGACCAGAGTACAGTAAGGAAGGAAGAAGCGAACCATGCTACACCAAGTCAAGACTCACCAACAAATCAAGACTTGGTACAACCAGATAGCGAGGGGCAAATAGTAGGCATGAACCATGAAGAAAAAGACACCAGCAACGTGGAAGACCCCAAGGCATCATCTGATCCCTCCACTTGCTGGAAGTTGTTCGTCGGGGAGATGTGGAAGCTCTTTGTGAATGGAGCATCCAACCGGCATGGAGCAGGACTCGGCATAGTCCTCATCTCTCCAGACGGCCTAGTAGTGGAGCAGGCAGTCAACCTTGGCTTCCCAGCATCAAACAACGAAGCGGAGTATGAAGCGCTTCTGACAGGTCTTAAATCAGCATTCTACATGAAGGCCACCGAACTAATGGTTTACAGCGACTCACAGCTGGTGGTGAACCAAATTTCAGGCGACTATGAGGCAAAGGATGACAGAATGGCTAAGTATCAAGAGCTGGTCAGAACAGAGATCAAGAAGTTTGAAGTGGTGAGGATAGAACAGATCGGCAGAGAGGAAAATAGCAGAGCAGACGAACTAGCAGGCTTCGCCTCAATGGCAGATACCTCCATCCCTCATCCACTATTGATCGACTACCTGCCTAGACCAAGCATTGAAGACCCAGAAGCAGAAGAGGTATGTTGCGCCGATCTAGGCCCTTCTTGGATGGATCCCATCATATTGTTCCTAAAAGATGGCACCCTACCAGAAGAGAAGAAAGAGGCCAACAGAATAAGAGCAAAGTCGCTGCGATTTTGGCTCTCCCCATCCTTGGCATTGTACAAGAAATCATTCTCAGGACCTTACCTAAAGTGTGTCCACCCCAGTAAAGTGGAAGCATTCTTGTTCGAAATACACGAAGGCGTATGCGGAAGCCATCAAGGGGGAAGATCACTAGCGTACAGGGCAATTTCGCAAGGATATTGGTGGCCATACATGTAAGCGGATTCAGAAAAATATGTCAAAAAGTGCGAAAAGTGTCAAAAGTTTGCACACCAAATACACCAACCTGCCAGAGAACTTCTACCTCTCATTAGCCCATAGCCCTTCGCAATGTGGGGCTTAGACATAGTAGGACCACTTCCAACAGCATCAGGCAACATGAAGTTCTTCCTTGCAGCAACAGACTACTTCACAAAGTGGGTGGAAGCAGAAGCCCTGGCATCAATCAAGGAGAAAGACGTGAAAAAATTTGTCTGGCAGAATATCATCACTTGATTTGGCATACCAAAGGCACTAATCTCAGACAACGGCACTCAGTTCGACGGCAGAATTTTTAGAGGCTTTTGTGAAGAGTACAAGATAGAGTTCTACAATTCTACACCGGCATATCCCCAAGCAAATGGTCAGGCGGAGGCATCAAACAAGGTAGTCTTGGATGGATTGAAGAAAAGGTTAGAAAAAGCCAAAGGCAAGTGGGCAGAAGAGCTCCCTCATGTTTTATGGGCCTACCACACCACGCCTCGACGATCAACAGGAGAAACACCATTCTCCTTAGCTTATGGCATGGAAGCAGTCATCTCATTAGAAGTTGGCCTCTCCATAATTCGGAGCGAAAACTTTGATCCAGACTTAAATGGCGAAGCCATAGCATTGGAGCTTGACCTTGCGGAAGAAAGAAGAGACAGAGCATTGGTCCACATCGCCTCCTACCAACAAGAATTGTCCAGGAAGTATAACAAAACAGTGCATCCAAGGCAATTCAAGATCGGAGATTGGGTACTGCGCAAAGTGATGGGAAACACCTTGGTACCAGGAGATGGCAAGCTAGGGCCTAACTGGGAAGGACCTTACAAAGTGGTCGGATTAGCAGGCAAA